>JBBBDQ010001299.1:1562500-1630000 GCA_037127315.1 Ascarosepion bandense
GCGTCTACTCAAATACGAGTATCCACTGAAAGTAACATTCCAATCTTTTCACTCTTTTCTTTTTTTTCAATTGGAGTAGATAGACTAAACTATCGCCCGGTTCACACTCCACCCACGTCTATTGAACAGGTGAAGAGGCTCATCCCTTGTTCCTTGTTTAGGATGTGGTCTCCGGCTTTCTCTTTTCCCATCTTTTCACTCCTACATAGCCCCCTGCGCTTCAGTGACGTTACAGCCTT
The DNA here is from genome assembly GCA_037127315.1 of Ascarosepion bandense. NCBI lineage: Eukaryota > Metazoa > Mollusca > Cephalopoda > Sepiida > Sepiidae > Ascarosepion > Ascarosepion bandense. Next base: position 1,562,740 of record JBBBDQ010001299.1, read on the forward strand.
GCTCGGAGTGATATGATTAAAAAAATATATGTACATATGTATATATATATATATATATATATATATATATATATATATATATAATTCCAGGTGAAGAGGACTCAAGGTTTTTTTTTTATTTTGAGTGTTCTGGCATTTATTTTTTTATAAACAGTGCTGAATATAATGAGTATTATAGAGCTTAATATAATATAATTATATAATTATGTATCAATTGTACATTGTGACATGGAATTTTCTAAAATGAATTGGAACATAGAATATATTTTTAAAAATAAATCTTCCCTTTTTATACATTTAAAAAAAACTTTACAACAAATAATTAGATAGAACAAAAAAATTATAGTTTAGGTTTTAAAAAATCTTTTCTTTTCCAAAAAAACTTTACAGCAAATAAACAAATAGACTAAAAACGATAAGTAAGTAAAAGAATATAGGATTGGTGCTCAATGGGAATATCTCATCAAAGGTAGTAACACTGAAGGGAATGAAGGGAAAGTGATAAGATCAGATTAATGGCAGGTTAAAGTAAACAAAGGAAGATTAGGATGAAGGGAAAAAATAGTTGGTTAGTATGTATTCTCCGGGGTCAAATCCCAAAGTGACTCTCCATTTTGATTAGCCACAAAAAACACCCACATACATTCGCAGCAAACTAAAAGATTTTGTCATTTAAATGTAAATCACCTGCACAACTACATCAACATTGCCTGATGATGAGAACCTAGAAATTTCCATGTCGCAATGTACAATTGATACATAGCTATATAATTATGATGAGAACCTAGAAATTTCTAGGTTCTCATCATCAGGCAATGCTGATGTAGTTGTGCAGGTGATTTTATATATATATATATATATATATATATATATATATATATATATATATAAATATAGAAGATAAAAAAGTTTCTCTCATGTGATTAAAAGAGAGAAGTTTCATTATGGAGGCATTAGAATTAGCAAGCGTTTCCTTGCCCTAATTAACAACAGGATGTACATCAATTTTAGATAAGTTGCAAGTTTCATCGAACCGCTCTGACTACCCGTTAAGACAGAAATAATTCGTTTTGTAATCAGGATAGAAAACGAGTTGATAATTGATGCGATCGGGAAGGTTGCTGAAAAAACTTAGGAACAACGTAGGTCCAAGGATAGAGCCTAGGATCGGGGGCGCCTTCATTAATGAAAAAAGATCTAGAAGAGTGGTCGATGAGATAGTTAACTTCCTGCATGTGCCAAATTCATACAGAAAGCGTATAAGCGAGGTTATAATTGAATTGGTAAAAGGAATCATGCCGCAAATTTGTCTTCAGTATGCCAATGGTAGAAAATGGAATGCACAAGATAGTATGGGATTTCTTGGTTCAACAAGATCACATCACTGAAGCACGTTGACCCAACTTTCTCGATATATATGAGGGTCAGTCAAATAAGTTCAATATGTGATACACGCTTCGGCGATCCTGTCTCGAACTAACCATTGACAACCAATGCTACAGAACCCAATCTGTCCTGTTATTTAACCCATAGCTGGAGGGAGAAGCGACGGATTAATACCTTTTCCAAGGATATTTGCGCGAGAATAAATGCAATGAATATCAACTGGAATTCGAACCGGCTCTCTGATTTCTCAATCCGAGCCGATATTCACTGCGCCACAATGCACATCCGCATAGATGAGAGTCAGTTAAGTGCCATACGTGATACACGCTTGGGCGATCATGTCTCGAAAGAAACATGACTGACTGGGCAGATAGATTATCCCACAGTAGGTTACCATTTCTTTCTGCGGTAGACTGATTGCCAGCCAAGGCTATAGAACCCAATTTGTCCTGTTATTTAACCCATAACTGGAAGGAAGAGACGGATTAATACCTTTCCCAAGGGTATTTGCGCGTAAGTGAATGCAATGAATTCAACTGGAATTCGAACCCGGCTCCCCGATTTCTCGTTCCGAGCCGATATCCACTGCACCACAACGCACATCTTTAATCTGAATATACTGCGTCAAAATTTTAAAAAATTATTTCTTTTTACCTGGAAAATGTGTTTTACTTTTATTTGTTATTTGTAGGGATCGCCAAAATTAGCGTACGGCCTCACTTTCAGTTTTTCTGCGAAAATGCTTTCGTGAGCGGGCACTTTTAAATGAATATAAAATAGTGTTTTCAACCGATTTTAATAGAATTTTTTTAGGACTGATTAATGAAACATTTATTTTTAAGATGTAATAATTTTTAACAAAATTCCTGTCAGATATTAATTATACTGAATCCTTGCTTTCTTCAAACACATAGAAAATTTATTTACATATTTCACATGGTTCTTCTCCATGACACTGGAATCATAGCTGTTTGGCCCTCCTCCATGATTCTACGTAGCTTTTGAACGCTCACTCTCCAAAAAGTTGCCGACCCCTGCCTTAGACCCTCTTAGGCTATATGGTTAATATATGAAATTTTATGAGCGTAAGAAAAGGAAAGAAGTTAGCGCTAAATTTATTCAATTTTTGAATATTCAGTAATCATAAAAGTTTACGAAAATATTCTCCATTAACATAATCTAATGTTTTATTGAATTTTATAAATGTTCACTTTAAATTTACTATAATTATGGCTTTTACTTTCTGATAATGTCGTGTATGGCCACCCGTACGTTAAAAAAATCAGCACGTTTATACACAAACAAAAAAAATTCAAAATTATTTTTAAAATATTGATGTTTAATGATTTGAATTAAGCTTTTCCATTTTTGATAAGCAAATTCAGCTTTACTTAATAATAATAACACCTAAAAAGATTTAAAACTTAATAAATGCTTTTAATAAAAATTTAAAAAAATGAAAACTATTTTTGTAAAAATTCATTATTCATCGAACATTTAATTGACAATATCCCCACACCATTTTTTTTCATTAGAATTTGAGTGAAAAGAAAGAATATGTTTACGGAATTAAAAAAAAAACATTACAATTTCTTTAACTACCATAGAGAAACATTTGATATTTAAACATTTAGAAATTTAATAAATTCAATTCAATCTCTTTTAACCTCCATAGAGAAACATTCTTGCCTACTATCAGAATGGATGACGCTAACCTCCTAGAGAGCAACGCACTGCGTATCCTTGCCCTCACTCTATCAAATGATTTCAAATGGAATGACTAGATTGGCTCTATAGACACATCTACTGCTAGGAAGATTGATTCACTGTGGCAGCCCGCATTAAGTCACTTTCTCACCAACGTGATGTGGATTCCCTCTGTCTTTTCTACAAGTATTTTCACGGCAACTGCTCCAACAAGCTTTTCTCGGGGATACCCGAATACATATATTTACTCGTGCCACTAGACTGGCATCAAGGTCCCACCCGTTTACTGTCGAAATAGTTAAATGCAACTATCTCTTCTACTCTAACAGTTTCTTTTCTCGTAGTTCCCTGATAGCTGGCTTACGGCTATATCCCGTTGAATAAACCGGTTCTCGCTCGATCACCGAAGTTAAGCAACATTGAGCCTGGTTAATACTTAGATGGGTGACAGCGTGGGAATACCAGGTGCTGTAAGCGTTTAGTGACAGATGTGCTTTGTGGTGCAGTAGCAGTGAATATCGGCTCGGAAAGAAAAATCAGTGAGCCGAGTTCGAATTCCAGTTGAATACCCTGCATTCGCTTAAGTACTGGTACCCTTGGGAATGGTATTAATCCGTCCCTTTCCTCCAGTTATGGGTTAAATAACAGGGTAGGTCTTGGTCTTGGGGACCCTGCCCTTAAAAACAAATCCCAACGAATCTTGATACTCGAAAAGAAAAAAGTATTACTAGGCACAAAACTTATATAAAAACAGGTGTTACTAGCAATAAATAAATAAAGTTTAGTTGGCAATAAATGACCCGCCGAGGTTGATATGCCATAAATACAAAACCACCAAGCAACGCTGATAAATACAATCTCCAAAATTGTAAATAGAGCGTTAATTACCATCTTTTATCAACTTGATTCCCATCCATCTCTTATTTTCTCTCCTACATCCCTTGTACCTTTTTATTCACTTAATGTACCCCCTGCGCACCAGTGGCATGGGGTGAAATGATTATAAAAAGTTTTAAAGGCGCAGTTTATGAGGTGTGCAGGTAAGATAACTAGTAACTATAAACTAAAATAAGTTAAGATTGTAGTTATCGGGAAAGCATCCTCTTGGGAGTTTATTCCACAAAGTAGTTGTTATTTCCTCATTGCATTGAACGAAAATAATACAGTCAAGTATCACGTCGCCTGGATTTACGTAGTCTTTCTGAACTCTGTAGTTAGGAAATGAAACTCGCTTCCAGATCCATCTCACTAACTCTCTTTCTACTTCTAATTACTTCTACTGACGATTCCTGACGTCATTATTTATACGACTTGAGCAAGTCTACCTAGAAAGGTGTGTTCATCACAACTTCTTATTATTATTCATATGCTGTGTTCCTTCAGAATGTAGGCGATCATGGACTTTCACTTGGCTCTGTCTCTTGTCGCTCTCAGTAATTTTTCTCTTCGTATCTCTTCCAAGCCCCGCTTCGTCAACCATTTGCTCAGACCTAACAAATACGTCCTGCGCTGCTTTCCCCTGTCTCTTCTTCCATTTATCCGACATGTGAGTGTCAAGTTCTCCAGACCCTCCTTTCTCATTACGTGTCCCAGAAACCTCATTTGTCTCTTCCTGATATTTATTATCAGTTTTCTTCTCGCTTGCATCCTTTCCAACACCTCATCTTTGCACACGTGCTCTGTACATGTTATCCTCAGCATCCTTCTGTAAAACCACATTTCTGCTGCCTCAAGCCTCTCCTTCATCTTTGATGACATCGTCCAGCATTCACTTCCATACAGAAGGACAGATATCACGTAACAACCCACCACTTTTTTCTTTGTTTCTAATGAGATTTTCCTGTCTTCCAGTACTCTGGCTAGCTTCTGAAATGCGTCTTTGGCCATACTAATGCGTCTTTGGATCTTCATGTCGCATTTTCCATCCTCTGTTAAAACACTTCCCAAGTATTTGAATTTTTTCACTTGCTTTATTTAAGATTCTCCAACTTTCAGTTGTCATACTGGTCTCCTCAATTTGCTGATGACCATGCATTCAGTTTTCTTGAGGTTTATGCTCAACCTTTTCTATTCATTACAACGCCCTTCCTTTTTTAGATATAAATTTTTTCACATTATCTAGATTGTTCGGACTATTTTTCCGACATGTGGTCACTTCCAACGTGGCAACTGGATTACACATACCCTGGCGTTGTATTGAAATATTCGTTTTAAGAACAGGTACTTCAAAAAATGTGTGTTGTGGTGCAGTGGATATCTGTTCAGAACGAGAAATCGGGGAACCGAGTTCGAATTCCAGTTGAATTCATTGCATTCACTTACGCGCAAATTCCCTTGGGAAAGATATTAGTCGTCTCTTCCATCCAGTTATGGGTTAAATAACAGGATAGATTGGGTTCTATAGCCTTGGCTGGCAACCAATCTACCGCAGAAAGCAATGGCAACCTACTGCGGAATAATCTTTTTCCCAGTCAGTCATGTCTCTTTCGAGACATGATCGCCCAAGCATGTTTCACTTATGGCACTTAACTGACTGACTTCAAAAAATACGGTAAGGTATCCCCATCGTTGACTTGAATTGTACTGGTTGCTTATACTGTATATATCGAAACTTCAATTAATTCCTATGTCTTCTACGTTGAAATCGTCCACCTTTGAAAATGTACAACATACTACCAAGGCGATTAGTAATTTTACTTCCTGCCAATTTTCCTGTTCGGGTTTAAATCGCCGCTCATAAATGATATGGTAGTTTCAAAGTGTCAAATTTTCTTTTTATTCCCAGACAGTAATTTATTGGAAATAGATCTAACTTTCCTTGCAAACATGAGCGCTATGCAGGTAACATTTTCGCTTTGATAATTACATTTGACGTCATTTGATAAATACTCAAATTTAGTATTGCTGCGTTTCTTCAGCTTCCAAGCCTTTAGATTTTCTTTGCCTTTTTGAAGGTGTCAAGAAACCGCTCGCTTGACCATTTCTATCTTGGATGAGAAATCGCTTTTGTCAAGTATTCAACCACGTTTCTGCAGATGACTATGCTCTCACACCCTGATTGAGCACTCTGGAAGAATGGGAGACTTTGAAAAACAGTAGCTACTCTGGCATTACGCATCGCTCATTCACTAATGAATTAGAGCACTCTGGCTATTGGGCATGTATAATAGTCTGCCTTCTTCTACCGTGCGCCCATGGCCCAGAGGTAGAACCGCCGACTGACGCCACTTCGGTCGGGTTTCAATCCTGGGTTAAAAGCAATCGGAGTCTAACCGTACTGATGAGCTGTGATACAGCGAAACAGATCTGTCTGCGGATGACTATATATATATATATATATATATATATATATATATATATATATATATAACGTAGCATACTTGGTATACTATCCAGTTAAATTCCAAAAAGACGAACTCAAAAGAACTCAATGTTAAATTCATTTATTTAATTTAACAGAGTAATATAATTTACAAAAAATGTTTTGATTTATTACAATGGGTAACGCGGTGAAATATATATATATATATATATATATGTGTGTGTGTGTGTGTGTGAATAGTGTATGCATATAATTATAAATATCAATATATATATATATGCAATTTGTTACATGTATTATATTATTTATATATTATATATGCGCGGTACTTATTTGAAAGCGCTCAATATCAGTGATAGAGCTGACATATTCATATAGATAGGTGTGAGTTTGTGACCCTGGGCTTCACGCTCTTCAGGGTCACAAACTCACACTTATCTATATGAATATATATATTGGCATACATGTTTAAATTAACTAGAAGTAAATTGAGTTTCATTATTGGATACCACACTGTCAGGTACTGCAAACCTTGAAAAACATTTGCGTAAGAATTTAATAGTTTTGTGGTTGTAGGTCGTTTGCACTTATATATAAGTCCGTTTAGGGAGACTATCGACCACAATTAAATAGTATGAATCATTTCGTTGTCTAGCCAGATGCATAGTAGTCTTGCTCACGGTTTATTTGTGCTCAACAATTCATGATAATTTATAGATGGTGACTTGGGTGCTGGATTACAACAATTACATTTTCTAACTGTATTTTGAATATCTTTCTCCAACTTGGGATAATAAACGTATTTTCTCATCAAAGACTTCATCCTCGCTATCCCCAGATCTCCTGCGCGGAATTGTTCCAAAATTTGTTTTTGTAGTGATAATGGAATTACAACGATTTTCGCGTAAAAAAGTATTCCATCAAAAATAGAAAATGCGGCGTTTTTGTTACAAGTTTTAATCTTAGTTTTACTATATTTCGACAACGTCATTCATAGTTATCTAAACTTATTTATAAATGGAACTTTGTGTGTGTGTGTGTGTGTGTGTGTGTGTGTGTGTGTGTCCGTTACCTATAGACTCCGAAACGGCTGAAATGATTTTCTTGAAAATTTACTCAGTTGTATTATAAGCGTCTGCGAGTGTTCTTAGCTAGGTTATTGTGTCAAGGTACCCCCAATAAATATCGAAAATCGATAATCGAAAAAATCGGTTTATAGAAGGAGTGGTCCTATTTTAATCAAATTTGATACACTCATAGACAAAGACATAAGAAACGATATTCAGAAGTTTCAAGGTTGCTGTTCTTACAATAGTGCAGAAAATCGATAATAAATATATAAAAGCTTTCAAGCTTTCATGACACCCGAGCAACGCTGGGCTATACTGCTAGTTTTGAATAAACGTATCTTTTTCTGAATTAATTTTGATATCGTCACTCGTGACAGGCAATTTTTTAATTACACACAAGACTTTTAATTTTCTTTCAGATTCCAGTAAATCAATCGCAGTATCTTAAAAATGCGTGACCCAATTTTCATTTTGAAATAATAGTTCAATAAAATTATAGACCAACGCCGTAGTCTGTTTACAGTATGAGTGAGATTCCTTTTTTTAACGGAATATACTTAATAATGGACAATGATGAGTTTGCAATATGAATTTGATTCCCACTCCTGTTAAATTTCTTTATCGCAAAAAAATTACAGCAAACATTTTCTTTTAAATTTGAAGGTCGCATATTTCTGTATTTGTCAAACTTCTTGTACCGTAGGTGACTGCTTTCACTGCACTGTCTTCAAATTTGTAGCCGCATTCACTCGCGTCAAATGCTACTATTGAGACCTTGAATAAGTTTTCGCTATTTTCTAATAGATGGCATTCCTAAAACTGCATTCGTTTATTTTCTGATGGAAAAGGAAGAACTATAAGCAAGGTTGAAATTCAGTGCATGTCACTTCACCGAAGTGCAATTAGCTTTGTTTTTCATAGCGTTAAACATGGAGGGGAATTTTACTGCATTATTTTATTCAAAAGAAATCTGCAGCTGAAACACACAGAATACTTGCAGAAACTTACGGCAACAATGCTCTGTCGGATACAACATGCAAATTATGGATTAGACACTTCAGAAATAATGATTTTGATATTGAATATAAAGAATGTTCTGGCGGAAGGAAAAAGAGAAAGAGTTGGAGGCATTACTTCATAAAGACTCATGTCAGGCTCAGGCTGAACTTGTTTAATCATTAGGAGTTGATCACAAAATTTCAAAATGCTTGAAAGCATTAGGAATGGTTCAAAAGCAAGGGCATTGGGTGTCGTATGAGCTGAAGCCGGGAAACGTCGAACGGTGTCTTTTCACGTCTGAACGGCTGCTTCAGCGGCTGGAAAGGGAATTTTTTTACATCGGACCGTGACGGGCGATGAAAAGTGGATATATTACGATAACCCTAAAAGTAGAATATCGTGGAATAAGAATAGCGTCAAAATCCATGATTCGAAGCTTCTGCTCTGCAATTGGTGGGACGAGCTGGATGTAGTTTATTATAAGCTGCAAAATCCTACCGGAACCATCACGGGAGATTGTTCTAATTGATGCGTTTGATCCGAGCTTTGAAGAAAAAATGGCCGCTATACGAGCAGAAACAACTCTAGGCAACAAACTGGTGAAAACCTACATGGAAACGCTTAAGTCCTACTTTAACCGCCGTATTCACCAGACATTGTCCTGTCCGATTATCACGTGTTCCGATCGATGGCGCATGGCCTGTGTGAGGAGCACTTTCATTCTTATGAATATGCAGAAAAATATGTCGACTCCTGGTTAGTCTCAAAGACGTGTCATTTTTTTTCGACATGGAATTCAAATACTACCAGAAAAATGGGAAAAGTAGTGACTAGCGCAGAAAGAAAAACGAGTGAATGACTGAAGAGATTCTGGACATGATGCAAAGGAGGCAGAAAATGATATCAAGACATGGAATGGAGTACAGGGAACTACACAAGGAAATAAGAAAATGCAGACAGGCTAAAGAGAAATGGCTCAATGACAAATATGCAGAAGTAGAGAGATCGAGCAGGAATAATAAAGTAGACATGCATAAGGAAATAAAAGAACTGACAAAACAAAAAACCTGCTCTTCAACATCTAAGGATGGAACAATCATTTTGGAAGAGGAAATACTCTAACGATGGGAAGAAAATACAAAAGATCTTTTCCACGACAAGAAAGAGCAACCAATAATACGCAAAGATGAGGACGGACCGGAAATAATAAAGTCTGGAATCTGCAGTAGCCAAACTGAACAGAAACAAAGCAGCGGAACCAGACGGCATAGTCATAGAGCTGCTGATAGCCCTGGAAGTATTTGGTATAGAGAAAATTACTGAAGTAATAAATGAAATTTATAATAGTTGGGTTATACCAGATGACCTCAGCAAGTAGATCTTCATAGCACTATCTAAGAAGCCAGGAGCAAACGAGTGAGAACTCCACAGAACCATCAGTTTAATTAGCCAGATAACAAAATTGATCGTCCGAATCCTGATGATGAGAGCGAGAAACAGAATTAGGCCAGAGATCGGACAAGAACAGTGTGGTTGCGTTAAAGACACTGGAACAAGAAATGCCATATTTATGATTAGGATGCTCTCAGAAAGGGCAATACAAATGAAGAAGGACTTATACCTGTGCTTTATTGATTATGCAAAGGCGTTTGACATAATATGCCACAAAGAATTGATGGAGATGCTTGCCAGCCTGGATATATTTGGGAAAGACTTGAGAGTATCCAAGAATCTTTACTGGCAGCAAACCGCTTGCATACGGACAGGTAATGAATTAAGTAGATATACAAAGATAGAAAGGGGTGTAAGACAAGGATGTGTCTTTTCACCGGATCTGTTCAACTTGTACAGCGAGAATATTTTGAGGACCCTAGACGTTATGCCTGGATTCGTCATCGGAGGTCACAATTTAAACAACCTAAGATACGCAGATGCTACAGTGCTGATAGCAGACACAGAAAGGAAATTACAAGACCTCTTATAGAAGGTAGCTGAAGAAAGTAACAAGAAAGGACTAGAAATAAACTGCAAGAAAACCGAATGTATGGTCATAAAAAGGATAGCCCAATACGTCAAATACAGGTCGGGGATACTAGAATCAAGCAGGTACAAAAATTTAAATACCTGGGAAGTGTTATAACAGAAGACGGAAAGTGCGACACAGAGATCTGAAGGCGAATTGGCATGGCGCAGGAAGCATTCCAAAAGTTGAGCAAGGTATGAAGAAACAGGACAGTTTCGCTAGAAACAAAGTAGAGAGTACTGGATTGCTATGTGCTGTCCGTCCTTCAATATGGCAGTGAATGATGGACAATATCATCAAAGATGAAGGAAAAACTTGAAGCAACTAAAATGTGGTTCTACAGAAGGATGCTGCGAATTTCATGGATCGAGCATGTGAGCAATGATGAGGTTTTAGAAATGATGGAAACAAAAAGGAAATTAATACTGAGCATCATGAAGAGACAGCTGAAGTTCCTGGGACATGCAATGAGGAAGGAGGGCTTAGAGAACCTGATACTAACAGGCCAGATAGAAGGAAAAAGAGACAGGTGAAAGCAACGGATAACATATTTGAAAGACCTAATCACGTGGATGACGGAATGAGGATTACATGCAGAGGGCGTGCTCAGAGCAACCAGGGATAAGGAGACGTGGAAAAACCTTGATCGCCTACGTCTTGAAGGGACAGGACACATAAAAGAAGAAGTGACTAGCGATAGAGAATACTTTAGGTGACATGTTTTTTAATCAGCGAGAATTTATTCATAGTCCTTATATCGTTTGTCGCTGTGGGTCGAAATGTGTCAGTGAGAACTCTAAAGTTAGTAGTTTTTAATTCCTTCAAAAGCTTTTTGGCACTCCACCGCCTAATTCCATTTCGTAGCCTTCTTAAGTAAATTATTCAGAGGTGCTTGCAATTTGTACAAATACATAAATATTATAGTAATTTAACAATCCGATAAATGAATGCAGGGTACCCAAATTTGTCGAAATAGTTATTTCTTTAATGACACTTGTTTTAGAGGGGTCTTGTCTGTTTTCTTTAAATAACTTTTCGTTTTTCTAACCTATTAAGTTCCGCGTTAATAGGCTCCAATGCAGCAAATGGTATATTTATTTTAGTCTTGAAAAGTTCTTTTACTTAAAAAAAAATGCCTTTAACTTTGTTCATTTTCCCAAGTCCTCTGAGAAAATATTCGTTAATATATTTTCAAGCTTACTCAGTGTATCTTTAGCTTTGATCTTTTCCTCTGAAGAATAATTAACTTTTCTACATAATTAATTAATCGGTTAATTCCGCAGTTGAAATAATTCTAGCCAATCGACATCGGGTAAATTCGGGTTGCATTTTCTTTAAATACGTAAACATCTGTTTCTTTAGTTTTACCTGCAAGAGCTTTTTTACATGTAATTTTCCAAGAAAAAATAATGTCTTGCCCAATATTCTTATTGCAAATTTTATACGTTTTTTTCAAGTTTGACTTGCCTATTCTGTCCCAATCTTTTTCAGCAATAATTGTAATATCACCACCGGTGTCTAATTGAAAGTTCAACGTGACGTTTTTCATTTTTACTATCGTGATTTATTTTATTATTTGAACTTTCTACTTTTTTATCTGGTAGCACTACTTTCAGTAAGTCAATTTATGAATTTCTTTTGCTTTTTAACTTGCAATAGCCTCGTTTGTGACATTTTTTATTCTTAAACAAAACCGTTTTGATTTTAAACAGACAGTAATTTCTGAAATAAAGCACATCACAGCCATAACATTGGTTAAGTTTTGAAGTATTTTTACTTCGGATTTTTTTTTTTTTGATACTACTGTTTTTTTCATATTACTTGTTCTTCTGAAGTGCCACTTTTTTTCGAAAACAATGTGCCTTAAACTGAAAATTTTTGTCACTTTTCTGCAATAATCTGTATCGTCAACTGTAATTCCTGTTCAAATTTTGTAAGAATTTGAAAGAGTATTTCCGCATTGTTTGGTTGATGTTAGACCTTTAACAAAGATCAGAAATTTAAATCTGCCTGGGGGATGGTTCAACCAGTTTCAATTTCTCACAATCACGGTTGGATTTGCCAGCATATGTGACAAAATCAATATCTTCCGGCTTACCAAGTTTTATGCACTGACAACATGTATAAAAAAGTAAATTCTTTTCAAGAAAAATTTTGATAATTTCTTTACACACACACACACACACACACATACACACACACATAATTCAAACACACACACACACACATACATATATATAAGATCTTCCTATTCTAAATTTAAAATTCCACTATATTATCAATAAAGTTTTGTCTGCAAACCTTTAGATATCTATGTAAATGTGGATAATGTTGTCCATACTGTCTATCGTTCCAATCGCATTCGGACAATTCAGTGAGTTAAGTGCCATACGTGATACCCGCTTGGGCGATCATGTCTCGAAAGAGACATGACTGACTGGGCAGAAGATTATCCCGCAGTAGGTTGCCATTGCTTTCTACGGTAGACTGGTTGCTAACCAAGGTTATAGAACTCAATCTCTCCTATTATTTGACTCATAGGTAGAGAGGGAAGAGATGTATTCTATTATTAAGATAACAATATTACTTCATAACAATATAAAACTGATCCCCCACTTTATACCCAGTAGATGCCTTAATCATGTTTTCAACTATTATATTCAGTCAGTCAGTTAAGTGCCAAACGTGATACACGCTTGGGCGATCATGTCTCGAAAGCGACATGACTGACTGGGCAGAAGATTATCTCGCAGTAGGTTACCATTGCATTCCGCGGTAGACTGGTTTCCAGCCAAGGCTATAGAACCCAATCTGTCCTATTATTTTACCCATAATTGGAGGAAAGAGACGTATTAACACCTTTATAAAGGGTATTTGTGCGTAAGTGAATGCAAGGAATTCAACTGGAATTCGAACTCGGCACTCCGATTTTTTGTTCCAAATCGATATCCACTGCACCACAACGCGCATCCTTTCGGAGATTTTATTTGCCATTTTCAGAGGGAGGTTTTTTTTTTATATCCAATGCAGTACCAATTTCTATTTTTTTCTTCAGATTAGGTCATTTTTTTTCAGTGTTGTGCAACAATATGAACCTCTTTTCGACGTGCATTATGAAATTTGTTTGGCCTTGAAAAATACTGCGTCATTCGTGATTTCATGAAAATTTTCATCGCTCTCAGACAATACTGTTTCAACTGTTTCGTATATATATATACGAAATTGAAAGACAGAAATACGGGAATTAAAAGACAGAAATATTTCCCCTCAGATTAAATGGAAGATTATGGGAAATCTCAAATCCTGCAGATGCAATTTATGCTTAGACGAAAAGATTAGGATTATCAAATTCAGAGAATCTAGCCAATTATTAAATCAAAGAAATGAAATAATTTTCAAATGCCGCCATAAAACTAAATTTAAATTGTCTAACACATAAAATCTTACAATCACCCCGTTTCGACACACTTGCCAGCTCTCTCACATTTCTGTGGATCACTCGTTGGAGGATTTTGCGCACCAAAAACGTGAGGACCTACCATACAATGGGTTGACATGCCAATCTAAGTACACAATGACTTTATATTTTTGTTGTACGAAGTTTTAAAAGAAATATCCTATCATGGACTATGTAATTGTAAATTATTTCACTATAATGACTACGACATAAATATTTCACGTGTATAATGGGGCACCTAAGTGTAAGGTGAGATATGTTTCTCATATGTATGGATGCACCTAATTTTGTGCATGTTTATATATATTATTGTATGTATTATTGCGTGTATAAGGGGGCACCTAAGTATAAGTGTATTTCATATATAAGAATGGACCTAATTATGTATACGTTTTTCTATCATGTGATAATACCTGATTATATGTGGATTATGTTAATTCTTGGATACAGTCAATTGTGCATTCTTGAACGGATTATACCTTCATGTACTTATCATTCTACTCATGTGTGTACAGGTTAGTATCAATAATCCGAATGGGGTCTGCCAGTATATATATATATATATATATATATATATGTGTGTGTGTGTGTGTGTGTGTGTGTGTGTGTAATGTTTGTTAAGACGTATGAAAAGAAAATATACCAGCTCGTTTGGGAGTTAAGTATATTTACACATAGGGTTATATAAAAATTTGCCCGTATACTTATATATATATATATATATATATATATATATATATATATATATATATATATATATACGGATGTGTATACATATATGTGGATATAAAGATATACATGTGGGTATGAAGAACACATTTACGAGAATATATACCTATTGATGTGAGGATGTATGTAAGTATGAAAATATATGTGTAATTTGTGAGTATGTGTAGGAATTACTAGCATAATTATATATATATATATATATATATATATATATATATATATATAACACTATTTATACGCGGGGAAATCTCGTGTTTATGAAATGTATGTGTGAGCATACAAACGCAAGATCCGTATGTAGACATGAAAAAGTGTAGGTCGGTAAGTATGTATAAGCATAAACAAAGTCACATTTGAAAGTATATGTGGGAATGTACGCATATATGTATATGGATATAAGTTAGTATACATGAGTGGGTTAATTTATGGAGTTACACATACACACGTATCCATGGAATTAGAAGTTTCTTTAGTGGTGAACATCTTCAAGATTGGTCTGAATACCCCCAGCTGATCTGACGCCAATACCTAAATCCTGTCTCTTTTCCTTTTTCTCTTTTCCTTCTTATTTTTATTTTTATTTCTTTATCTTTCTCTTCAGTTAAAGAAAATGCTTATTCCGGCAAAAGTTTTTGTACCAAATGGAAGGAATGTTGTGTGGTCTGATGAAATGAGATAATTAAGCTCATAGAAATTAATTATAATTCATAACCAATTTACATGACATGTTGAGTTTTCCTTTATAAATATCATATTGCTCTGGATAACATCCATTGAGCTCTCTATATAAATATAACACTAAATATTTTATATTAAGTTAATCTTGAATTATCCTCGCCGTTTACGGACTGGACATTATATATATATATATATATATATATATATATATATATATATACAAAAAATGCTTTACAAAAAATGCTTATCGTTTATCAGTAAAACTATTGAAAAAACAGTAATCTTGGCACCAAACATTTTCATAATTGAACAGACAGACAGATAGATAAATAGATAGATAGATAGATAGATACGAAAAGACATAGATAGATAGATAGATAGATAGATAGATAGATAGATAGATAGATAGATAAAAGACTGAGATAGATAGATAGATAGATAGATAGATAGATAGATAGATAGATAGATAGATAGATAGATAAAAGACTGAGATAGATAGATAGATAGATAGATAGATAGATAGATAGATAGATAGATAAATGACTGAGATAGATAGATAGATAGATAGATAGATAGATAGATAAAAAGACTGAGATAGATAGATAGATAGATAGATAGATAGATAAAAAGACTGAGATAGATAGATAGATAGATAGATAGATAGATAGATAGATAGATACGAAAAGACTAGATAGATAGATAGATAGATAGATAGATAGATAGATAGAAAAAGACATAGATAGATAGATAGATAGATAGATAGAAAAAGACATAGATAGATAGATAGATAGATAGATAGATAGATAGATAGATAGATAGATAGATAGAAAAGAGATAGATAGATAGATAGATAGATAGATACGAAAAGAGATAGATAGATAGATAGATAGATACGAAAATAGATAGATAGATAGATAGATAGATAGATACGAAAAGAGATAGATAGATAGATAGATAGATACGAAAAGACAGAGATAGATAGATAGATAGATAGATAGATACGAAAAGACATAGATAGATAGATAGATAGATAGATAGATAGATAGATAGATAGATAGATAGATAGATAGATATAAATAAGGCAACATATTTTTGGATAGCAAAATAAACGAATAGATCACAGTGGACTGTCACGTGCTGATGCGCACTGATACGCACATAATTATCCGCCAAGAGGATATGGCCAAAGGAGCGGAAGCTCATGTCAAAGGTCCCATGCGTTTCTTGCATAATTCAGACAAAGTCTAAAAATTTTCTTTTTGCTGAATGACAAAAAAAAAAAAAGAAAAAAAAAACAAAAAAACCCGAACTCTTTCAGGGATCGGAAGATAAAATTAATGAATTAATTTCGTGAAATTATGAAGTCTTACAATAATTAGTCTGCACTTGACGAGCCCAATTTCGCCTGACTTAATTCCTTCCGATTACAGCGACATTTAAATGCATCCATTCTGGTGTAGAATTAACAAGCCCCTTCCTCATTTGAAATTATTCAGTTTTTTATTCCATTCATTTGTTTATTTTATTTTTTAATTTTTTTCTTTTAAATTTGAGGAAAATACGCCGTGGTGAGAAGAGAAAAGATCATGTTTTTCATCATGTTGTCAGTGTATGTATCGATCGGATGATATATCATCACCTCTTATAAATCTCTCTTTCTTTCTATCTCTCTACTCTCATTTTCTCTCTCGCACTCTCTCTCTCGCACTATCTATCTATCTATCTATCTATCTATCTATCTATCTATCTATCTCAGTCTTTTCGTATCTATCTATCTATCTATCTATCTATCTATCTCAGTCTTTTCCTATCTATCTATCTATCTATCTATCTATCTATCTATCTATCTATCTATCTATCTATCGATCTCAATCTCTTCTTCATCTTTCCAAAACTTTTTTTCAAAACCTGCTGGTATCAGCACGCACTATCTTTCAATAATAGTTCTTATAAATACAGTACTTCGGTATCCAAGTACTTTTGGTGCTTAAAAGAAAAAAACCCACTGTTGAACGGAAACTAGTTACAAAGGCTAGAACTTGTATTTCCCTCCATGTTATCTTTGTCTCAATGAGAAGTTAGCATTCATACGGTTTAAGGGAAAGGTTAATCTATTAAACCAAAGAAATAAACTTACTGTTCACTATAAACATTGTTCAGTGTTTACTTTACAATATAAGTTGTAATATTAAGAATTTATTTATACATTTTTTTACGAGTGTCAATTGTTATTTATCTCTATTTGATGGATATATTCATCTGACATGGATTGTCAAAACCAATATTTGCTAGGCATTTAATTTGGCATATATTATCATAATAATATTTGTTAAGTATTCAATTTAACATAGACCGTCAAATTCTATAGTTATGAGGTCTTTAATCTAGCATAGATTATCGTGTTAATATTCAATAGATTTTAAACTAGTATATACCATCTGGTTAATATTTAATCATTTTTTATTATAGCACCGACTGTAAAATTAATATTTAATGACTATGATTCTTGGGGCATCGATTTCACATGGTTTCTGAATTTCGTATTAGTGCCTGGTTTTAATTGTTTGTATATATATTTTTTGTTTAGATTAGAATATATGTATTTGAGTGCATGGGTTTGTCGACGTTTTAATATATGCATATAGGTGTGCGTGTGGTTTTATGTACTAGTAGACACATTGATATTTTGCTTCAAATGATAATGTGTTTGTGTATTTATGTATATGCAAGTTTGTATATATATATATATATATATATATACAAACTTGCATATACATAAATACACAAACACATTATCATTTGAAGCAAAATATCAATGTGTCTACTAGTACATAAAACCACACGCACACCTATATGCATATATTAAAACGTCGACAAACCCATGCACTCAAATACATATATTCTAATCTAAACAAAAAATATATATACAAACAATTAAAACCAGGCACTAATACGAAATTCAGAAACCATGTGAAATCGATGCCCCAAGAATCATAGTCATTAAATATTAATTTTAATTTTACTATAGTCATCCGCAGACAGATCTGTTTCGCTGTATCACAGCTCATCAGTACGGTTAGACTCCAATCGCTTCCTAACCCAGGATTGAAACCCGACCGAATCGGCATCAGTCGGCGATTCTACGAGCGTCCGGTAGAAGAAGGCAGACATTTTATAAACACGCCCAATAGCTAGAGTGCTTTAATTCATTATTGAATGAGCGTTGCTTATATGCCGGAGTATATTCTTGTCGATGCACGTTTATATATATACATATATATATATATATATATATATATATATGTGTGTGTGTGTGTGTGTGTGTGTGTTCGCTTATGTGTGAGTGTGAAGAAGTGGAGTGCGTGTTCTTTTCAACCGTCGGGGGTCATCACTGAAGTTCTAGAGGTGTGTCAGCCATACTTGGCACAAGGCCACTTCCAAACATAGCCGACAATCCTCGCCTTTAAATATATCATCATAAGGTGGTTGAAAAGGTAAGTGGAATTTTATGAACAGAACTGGATACTATAACAAAAATGTTCATTTTTCTTGTTAAAGTAGGAATTTCTTAAAATAATAACATAAGTTGTAGGAGTTAATGTGCAATTAGAAACATTATTAAGAAGTTAAGAAGTTAAGATATGAGTTCGTGTTCAATAAGAAAGTTAAAGTTATCAAAAGTTGAAAAAATTGTTCGTAGTAATAAATTGTGGAAAGAGCTTATACGTACGTACGTATGTATGTTTCATAGGAATGTCTTTGGATGGAGAAGAATAACTAAAAGAAATCAGTACGCGAGAAGGACGAATGTCCGGGTCAGCGTGAAGCTTCTCTCGTTACATTTTAGCTTGTTGTCTTTGCTGCTTCCATCACTGACTGACTGACTGACGCTGCTTGGGGCCCTTTTATTGTCGTTAGATTTTTTGTACTGACTCGCGAAGTTTTCAATCTTGCAAGTTGCTCCCATTGGTCAAAAATCAATTTAACACCTACTTGCGAAATCTGGTTTCGACTTTTTCTTTGAGCGCATGGCCAATCCTTTTTCTATTTGGGAAAAACTAGGATTTCGTAGTCATTGTGAACTTTTGTAAAAATGAATAAGAAGATTGATTTTAATTCTTTATTCTTGTCTTACTACAAGTGTTTTTGTGTTTATTTGTGTGTATTTATGCCAAAATTTGTTTATAATTAAATCCATATATTATTCTGTATGTGATGTTTTGTGAAATTTTAATTGCGTACGTATTCAGTTTTCTGCGTGTGTATTTGCGTGCGTATATATATATATATATATATATATATACTAGCAGTATAGCCGAGCGTTGCTCGGGTGTAATGAAGGCTTTAAAACTAATCCATGGTCATGAAGCTCAGACCTCTTTGGACGTTGGCACAAAGACTAAAAGCAATAGTTGTTTCCAATTAAAGTCCTCTGAGTAAATGGTATCAAGACTGAGACTAAGAACTACAATTATACCTACTTAGAGTCAAACCCGAATCAAAAACTAAAATAAAAGGGCTGAAAAAAATACAGACATTCAGGCAGATAAACAGGCACGCACGCAAACATCTTGTCTTTTATATATATATATATATATATATATATATATATATATATTATTAATTTTCTGCGCTATTGTATAAACTGCAACCTTGAAACTTCTGAATATCGTTTCTCATGTATTTGTGTCTGAGTGTATCAAATTTGATTAAAATCGGACCACTATATAACCCGCTTTTTTCGATTATCGATTTTTTATATTTATCGGGGGTACCTCGACACAAAACCTAGTTAAGAACACTCGCAGACGCTTATAGTAAAACTGTGTAAATTTTCAAGAAAATCGGTTCAGTCGTTTTGGAGTCTATAGGTAATGGACACGCACACACACACACACAGACACACACACACACACACACACACACACAGACAAAGTTCCATTTATGAATAAGTTTAGATAATGTTTATTTGTTTATGCACTAAAATATGATTGTGTCAGTTTTGAACTTGTTTCTACCAAACACATTTCATCTTAGGAATTCGTTCTTATTTATATCCAATATTATAGCATTTACAGATGTTTTCCAAATGTGACTTTAAAATTTAACGGATAAATTGACACGTCAATAAAACAAATGTCAAAATAATTTTGTATGTATATATATATACGCATGTGTATCTGTAATTTAGTATGTATACTAGCAAATGTGCGTATGTGTATATCTTTGTCTTTTTGTCTATATATGGATATCTATATATTTGTATATGTGTGCGTCTATCTCTTTTTCTCGTTTCATATCTGAACAACTTTACAATAATCTAAATCTAGTACTTTCTTCGACTTAAAATTTAAAATTCGTAATTTCTAACATTAATTCGATATATATATATATATATATATATATATATATATAACATAATGATGATCCACGTATACTGTCTTAATATGTATAGAAAAAAAACTAAAGGAACTAAAAAGTTGTAAGTTTAAAAATGTATTTTTGACAGTAATAGAAATAAATAAATACTTTAAAAAATACATTTTTAAACTTACAACTTTTTAGTAGTTATTCATAAATATATATATATATATATATATTTATTTATTCTAGAAGAAATTTTAGATATTCTACAATTTCATGGGTAATACGTATTTCGCAGCAAACCTGCTCTTCAGACCCAAATGATACAACAGTTAATATTCAAAATAACTCAGAAAAAATATATACATACAGACACTCACGTGCCCATATCGAGAATAGACGAAATATTCCAGCTAAGAAAACAGCTTCTTTTCTACAATTTGATATCGTAGATTTTTACCCTTCTATTTCGTATGATTTATTAGTTAATAGTTTAAACTATGCTAAAACTTTATTAATATTTCCAATAATGAAATGAATATAATTTTAACCTCTAGAGATTCTCCGCTTGTATACAATGATTCTACCTGAACTAAAAGTATTAGCAATAGCTTTCATATCCCAATGGGAGCTTATGATTCAGCTCAAATCGCGGATCTGATAGGGATATATATATATATATATATATATATATATATATATATATATATATATACTCTCGGTATAATTGCTCCTAATCAAGTAGGTATTTACCGAGATGATGGCCTTATGTATATGCCTAACAGTAACGGGCCTCTTACATCTATAATTTCAAAAATATTATAAGGGCATTTAAAATTTTAGGTTGAGAAATTGAAATTTCATCCAATCTCAAAATTGTTAAATTTTTAGACATTAGGTTTAACCTGTAATCAATTCCTATTTATCTTAATGTTCATTCAAATCATCCTAAATTTATGATTAAACAAATACCCAAAATAGTTAATATTAGAATTAATAAATTATCATCTAATAAGGAAATATTATATAAGAATAAAACATTATACAATGAAACCCTAAAGAAGAGTAATTTTAGCGATGAAATATTATACCAAGAAGAACTGAAATATAAAACTAAAAATGGAAACAAATGCATATTAAAAGAAAAATAATATGGTTCAATCCTTCTTTCTGCAAGTTGTCCAATGTAAACATAGGTAAATATTTGTTTAAATTTAGTTAGCAAACACTTCCACCAAAATAACCCCCTAAGTAAATTATTCAACAGAAAAACTATTAAAATTAGTTATTCAACTACCAATAACATGCAAAAGATAATTAATTCTCATAATAATAAATTACTCAAAAACTTCTATAACAAACCTATGGAAAACAAACTTTCCTTCAATTGCATCAATAAAACAAACTGCCCGGATGACAACAGGTGTAATTCCGAAAAAGCTGTTTACGAAGCCACTATTTTTCCAGAAGAGAACCCTAGCAAAAAAGAGTTTATCTAGGCATATCTGCAGGTAGTTGGAAACAGAGACTTTACAATCACAGACATTCGTTTTCCAACGCCTCCTTGAAACATCAAAATGCCCTGTCTAAATACTAGTCAAATAAAGGATAATAAAATATGCTAACACTCCCAACAACTTCAGGGACAGGTGTAATGTATGCCTGCAGTAGAAATTGGTTATTATCAAATACAATAATCCAAAGGAACTCTTTAATCAACGTAACGAATGGATATTTAAATGCAGGTATAAGAATAAGTATAAAATAATTTAGCTCGATCAAAATTATAATTTAAATTAATTTAACTTAAAAAGGTTGTTTCTTTCGGAGAAAAAACTGGAATTTACCATTGTAAACGATTTACTCCCAAATATTTTTTATAGTTATTATGTTTATAGTCATATTATATCATTGTAATATTTTAATAACATTTTAGATTGTAATATTGTATGTATATGTGTGCAAGAATCTGCAGGTATGTTTGTGTATATGTGCATATATGTGTGTATGTGTGTAGGTGTATCTATATATATGTATATAAATGGTTATATACACATATATATATAAATATATATATATATGTGTGTGTGTATGCGTATGCGTATATATATGTGTGTGTATGTGTATGTATGTACATATATATATATATATGTATATACATTAATGAAAAAATATATATGGGATATGTATATATTTGTTTTTGGATGTATGATGATGAATGTGAATATATATATATTGTGTGTATTTTGGCAGCATTTTTCATTAATGCAGGTTTCATTGAATAATATAGACAAGTTTTGTCTATTAATTTTGTGTAGGATCCGTTCGTACCGTCTGATATACTTGATGGTGATATCGTTGTAAGACAACAAAAAATCACAGTAATTGGTGATTTTTTTGTCGGGTCTAAGTTTTAGTGAATATCATTATACGCGCCCAATAGCTAGCGCCCGCTCTAATTCATTTCACTGAATGAGCGATGCGTACATGCCAGAGTAGCTACTGTTTATCAGAGTCTATATATATATATATATATATATATATATATATATATATATGAGTATGTGTATGTATGTATATATTTTAGGGGTTTTTGTAATAATAATATAATTTTTATTATTGTTAAAATGTTATATATATATATATATATACACAAAAATCTAGAGTGAGCCAAAACCTACCGCGATCCGTAGTGTGAGACCGCGGTAGGTTTTGGCTCATTCTAGATTTTTGTGTGTTTTTGCTCTACTATTGTATCGTTTCTTTCGTACTTTGTATTGAGCACTTTTTCTTGTGTTTGGTTCCGTTTGGGTTTTTTTCTTTACTGCGGAGTATTGAATGTTTTGTTCTTGTTCCGCGGGTTTCTTTTTTTCTCCCCATTTATCCGACGTCTTAGTACACCGGATTGTAACGGATTTAGGTTCTGTTTGTTAATGGTTTTTTCGGAGGTTTATTTTAGTATAAATTTACGGCCGGCATACTTACAGAGTATATGTAGTTATTATATATATATATATATATATATATATATATATATATATATATATATATTAGTATTTTTATTATTATTATTTTAAGAATATTATTTTATCTATATTCAAGACTTTTGAATAACAATACTATTAGTATTATTATTAGTCTTAAATTTTTATATACATATCTTTTTTATTATTTTTGTTATTTTATGAATATTATTTTATTATTTAAGATCTTTTTCTTTTTTATAATAATAATATTATTAGTATTGCTAAATTATTTTATATATATATTTATTATTATTATTATTATTATTATTTTATTAATATTGTTTTATTGCTATTATTTAAGTTCTTTTTTTCTTTTATAGTATTACTATTATTATTATTAATGTTAAAATGTTTTATATATATTTATTATTATTATTATTATTATTAATATTATTTTATTACTGTTATTTAAGATTTTTTCTTTTTTAATAATAATATTATTATGATTATTAAGGTTAAATTTTTTATATATTATTTTTATTATTATTATTATTAATATTATTTATTGCTATTATTTAAGGTTTTTTTAAGATTTTATTTTAATATTTCATTTATCATTTTCTTATATAATTTTTAATTTAGCAATGGCAACCTACTGCGGGATAATCTTCTGCCTAGTCAGTTATATCTCTTTCGAGACATGATCGCCCAAGCGTGTATCACGTATGGCACTTAACTAACTGATAAGAAAACCAGTAGAGTACATAACTTGGAAATACACAGGAGATTTTCTTTGATCTCCTGGAAAAAAAGGAGATCTTGCGTATTTAATAGATAGATTTTAAAAGACCGAGTTAGACAGAGAGAATAAAACTTTAACAAAATGAGATAGGTAGTTTGACTTATTTGAACATACTAATACACGCATTTAAATAATGGATAGCCACTCGTATTCCCGTCTACCAGGGCGGTTAGCGAATCCCCATTGTAGACGCCTGCTCAGGCACACTTGCGTTTGTTCAACAGAGCCCACCTGTGGTTTATACAGCAAACATGCTGAGCGGTACTTAGTTACAGTTTCTGAGAGAGAGCCCGTTATCTAGCGTGAACAACAGTCTGAACAAGGCCAGGACGCTCACACCCTCGGTCACGATTACTTGTGACATCCAGCTAGAATAAACATCGACGATTCGATGAAGAAAGCCGTTTACACAATTTCACTCACAATGCTTGGGTCAACCCGTAGTATGATTTTTTTAGACACTCTCCAAACGTGCCGCACACCGGGATCGCCTCCTCCAGACAGATAATATCAAGAAGTCACTTTCCTGACAAATCGATCACGGTGAGATTCGAATCTGGGCTTCATGGTCAGAAAGTGAACGTTCTAGCCATTCTGCCACGCGCACATACATACATACATACATGCATACATACATACATACATACACTGACTGATTCAAACAGACATATATATATATATATATATATATATATATATATATGTAAAATCGTGTAAAATCGTGTAAAATTCTTTGTAAAATAAAGACAGAAGCTGATGATGGTTCGCTTGAAACACTTCCGATTTACCATGAAATAACGTGTTTGCCTTAATTTTTCTTATATTTGCTCTATATGTATTTATATGCATATATGTTTACAGATTTCTTAGAGAGTTATCCTACCACTGTATGTACAGGATACTCCTTTGGATTCTTCTATACCTACATTGCATGCTGATATATATATATATATATATATATATATATATATATTGTTTGCTTAGGCAGCAATCACTCTTTTTTTATCAAGTTGCGTTAAACTTTTATAATTCCTGCTGAATTATAAAAAGTGATATAGTGATATGAACCCACCATCATAATAAAAAATGTAGAAACTATCTGTCACTGTTTTGTGGATTCCGCGTGAGAAACCAAACAAAATAATAAATAACAAAAAACAGATTATGGAGATAGAAAATGTAAGCTATATTGAACGAAATATTAGTTAGTCAATTCAGAAATACTATTAGTAGAAATCAATATATACAGTCTTGCAGTGAAATAGTATGTCCGGGTAATGAGTCTATATCCAAACAACTCCAACTAACTCTGCACCAACTTAGCAACTACTTTGCAACTACTCTTTACAACTGCCGTTCTCTGTATAGGCAGGATTATATGTAGTATCAGTTGAGCCCATTATTATGTACACAGAGGCGAATCCCCAACACACTGAATATAAAAAATATATTACTAATGTCCTTCTGTACAGTGGTGTAGTGTATATACACTACCAGCCATAATTATTAGGCCACCCCAGTGTTACAAATACTGATGTGTTTCATACTATTTTTTAGTATTTATTGCCAGGTGAATAATTGTAAATGAAAATAGAATGGATATTGTACACTAACATGTGCATCAAATGAATTTATAAGTATTTAATAATTACTTATATTGCAGTTTCATCAATGAAGGAATGAAGAAAATTTAGGCTGATTCGAACGAGTTATCTTTGCTTCCTTGTCTTGTAAAAATTGCAAAGTAATAATAACAAAAGAACCATTCCATTTTCATTTGGCAATAAATACTAAACTAGTATGAAATACATCATTTCTTTTCAAAAATCTGGGTTGGCCTAATAATTATGGCCAGTAGTGTAGGTGTTAGTTATAAATGTATTACTTTTATCTAATGGTCATGAGTTCAATCCGAGGAATGCAGAAACAAAAATAGTTGATATCACAATAATCAAC
The DNA here is from genome assembly GCA_037127315.1 of Ascarosepion bandense. Taxonomy (NCBI): domain Eukaryota; kingdom Metazoa; phylum Mollusca; class Cephalopoda; order Sepiida; family Sepiidae; genus Ascarosepion; species Ascarosepion bandense. Next base: position 1,589,199 of record JBBBDQ010001299.1, read on the forward strand.
TGTTGCCCCATATCAGCGAACCAGGGCAATCGAAACTTTGTCGATATAACATCAACCAAGATGAGAACAATAATTTTGAAATAATACAAGGAGATGCGGATGGATTTGATAACATAAAATATAGATTTATTTGAACTACTAAGGAATGCGTATTTATTTGGGTACTAAAGAAGGCACAAACGGCCTGCATAAGGATAGAAGATGGACTAAGTCCACAAAAACGACAAATGGTGTAAGACAAGGATGCATGTAGAATATATATTAAAGCTTTACACCGATCAATTCTATGAGAATTATAAAGAGTTATTGATACTGATCACAAACTTAACATGACATACTCAGATAATACCGTTTTTATTGAAGTCACAGAAAGAATATTGTAGGAACTTCTGGGCAATTGTCTAGTAATCAGAAACATTTCTAGAACATCATGTCTTTCACTTTTACTGTGTATTTAGAGATTCTTGAAAAATACAAAGAAGAATTTGCAATGTTATTGATCCTGACCTGGCATCTCGACTTCAGTCACTTTGTAACGTAGCTTTCTTGTGTCTTTTATATAAATATTTTCATGGTAACTGTTCTGATAAATTGTTCTGGTAGTTTGAAGACTTTACGAATTTAAACGCAGTACCATATTCGCGTTGTAGTGCAAGTGATATAAGCTCCAAATGAGAAATCGGAGAGCCGAGTTCGACTTCTAGTGGAAGTCGTTTCATTTACACACAAATATCGTTGAGAAAGGTATGAATCTATCTCTTCTCTCTCCAGCTATGGGTTAAATAGCAGGCTATATTCGGTTCTGTATCTTTGGTTGGCAACCAGTCGACCGTACAAAGAAATGGCAAACAACAGCGGGATGTATTTTGTGGTGCAGTGTATATCGACTAGGAACGATTGCGGAGCCGAGTTCGAATTCCAGTTGAATTCCTTGCATTCACTTACGCACAAATACCTTTGGAAATGGTATTAATCCTTCTCTTCCTTCTAGTTTGGCTGGCAACCAGTCTATCGCAGAAAGCAATGGCAACCTACTGCGGGATAATCTTCTGCACAGTCAGTCTTTCAAGACATGATCGCCCAAAGCGTGAATCATGTATGGCACTCACCTGACTGACTATATTGGCGTTGTAGTGCAATGATTCTCCAAATGAGAAATCGGATAGCCGAGTTCGACTTCTAGTGGAAGTCGTTTCATTTACACGAAAATATCGTTAAGAAAGGTATGAATCAATCTTTTCTCCTTCCAGCTATGGGTTAAATAGCAGGCTATATTTGATTCTATGTCTTTGATTGGCAACCAGTCTACCGTAGAAAGAAATGGCAAACTACTGCAGGAAAATCTTCTGGCTATTCGGTTATTGATCGAAAGAGATATGGTCGCCCAAACGTGTATCACGTATGGCAGTTAAATAACTAGATTTGCGGAAGGTCTTATCATTTTACAGTTGAAATTGCTTGATGTAACCGTAAGTTCTATGCTAACTGGTTCTTCTCTCGTACTTCACGAGTGTGTTCACGAATTTGTTCACGAGTTTGTTCACGAGTTTGTGGAGGCACTATCGGTGGTCTTGATGGCAAGACGAGTAGAGAAAAACATCGAATAACCAACCTAACAAGCTTGTGTAAATGGATGTCAGAACAGAGATCAGGATTGATAATAAAAAAACTAGGAGAATTTGACACTCACAAAACGTATTGGAGGCAAGACGAGTAGAGGGAAAAATCGAGTAACCTATCTAACAACTTGAACTTTTTACGGCAGAGCAGTGCCCGGGAGGGATACTAAGAAGTCATATATTGCAAAGTGATCCAATGTGTAGGAAATTGTGGAAAGTAATGTTTGCACACGTCCTGATGACACACGGCGTATAAGAGAGTTTTGTTTAACGGCATATCAACACCTCTGTGGGTTATTTAATGCCAAAAGGGTGGGGGTTTAAGGTATTTTTTTAATGTTCGGTTATCGTGAGAAGATTGATTTAGTCAGATTTTTTTTTTATTTTAGAAAACTTCTAGTTTTGCATTCAAAATTTTATTACTGGTAATAATATTTTCCTTCAAAAGTGGTATATGGTAATAATTTTTTTCTTTCAAAAATGTATTATTGGTAATATTTTTCCTTCAGAAATGTATATAGTTTTATCACCATCATCTCACCCTTTTACACCCAATGGTGTTGTAGGGCAGTAACTTTTTGTTACTATTTCCGTAACAAACTGCTTTTTACGGGACAGAGTTGTTAGCCTTGCGCCCAGTCCCCAAACTTGGAGGACCGGTGGACCATCATTGGTCCTTACGTTTACAGCACCTGGTATTCCCAAATGGTTACCCATCTAAGTACTGACCAGTCTCGATGTTGTTTAACTTCAGTGATCGGACGAGAACCGGTGTATTCAACACGATATGGCCGTAGAGATATTTCTATAAAAGAGTATTTTTATACTTTCATAGTGTTTTGATCCCAGTTTGAGAGTTAACTATTTGCCCATAGCTGGGACACTAACAGGTGCTACCACTCAAGGTCATGGTGAGCCTTGGTAAGAGGTGGTTCCAGTTAAGAGGTGGTTCCATGTTAAGAGGTGGTTCCAGTTAAGAGGTGGTTCCATGCTCCTCACAACCTTCCAATAAGAGGCCTTGCTGCCTGATGCAGTTTACAGTCATACCGAGGACCTAAGAGTATCATTTTTCTGTCTCATAGATGTTCAACCTCGCTTCAGAATTATTTTTTTAGCTTTGTTTGCCTCGGACCGGAGTCTTTCTCTGCTTGTTCTGTGATCATTATTTTTGTTTCTCGAAGATTTAAATGGAAATTTGTAAACATTTTCTTCGTTATATCACTTCACTTCTTTCGAAGGATTCATGGACAGAACATGAGAAAACGAGAAAGTTTGAAGAAAAATGAGAACAAAAAGCAAATTCGCATTTCCAATCAAAAACTGAAACTTATGAGGATAAAAGGGATCACGGAGCATATTTTAGACAAGGGTTTAATTTAGTTTATTCGTTTATTTTTACATATCTACTCTTTTGGGTCATTGAATGCTGAAGAATTTGTTTGGTTTACTGCTTGTTGATCTTTTGTGAGTCTATTGCTGTCGAGATATAAATAGACGTGTTGTTATTTGATGTGTGATAATTATATGCTATCTTCTTTTCCAACTAGATTTTGTTATATAATTTTGTTGCTTTTAGAAATTCTAAAACGTTATTTGAGACATCTTTGATGAAGATGTCTTTCAGATTTCTTTCTTGATAGTATCTTAATCGCATTTGTTCAAGATCTATGCAGCTTGTTAGTATATGTTTCACTGTGTAGAGCTCCTGACATGAAATGCAAATTGGTACCCCCTCACCTTTTAGTAGGTGCGAATGGGTGACAGCGCAGTGGCTTATTTGAATTCTATCCATTACTACTTCTTCACTTCTTGACATTTTCCTTTTGGAAATTTTAACTTTTATCCATTCTTTGAGGATGGGTTTAATTTTGTATATTTTGATATTTTTGCAGGAGTTCCACAACTCTTGCCATTTGGTCGTGATAAAGTTGTTGATTAGAGGTTTGTAATCTGTGTGGGGTACTTTTATATCACTGTTGTTCATGTTTAATGATCTTTTAGCTGTCATGTCTATGTTTCGTACAAGAGTATCAAAGTGAATGGGAGGGATATTAAGTGTTCAAATGTTGCTTAGAGCTACAAAGAACATGACGTAAACAAGAAAATCAACCTGAAAAATCGAGTCATGTTTTTAAATAGCCTCGTCAGATATGTGGATGTCATGCATGGCGCCCAAATCTTTCAGAAATATCTAAACTAGCAGATCTAAATTTCTTAAATCAATGACTAACTATTCCAGAGTAGAGCCAAAATGTCTCTTTCACCCAGATTAAAAACGCTCACAGATTTTTAAAAACTCATCTGGAAAAATATTATCCTTGACTCAACATCTATATTGCTCACGAAATGTAAAAACGAACATTTGAAATAAAGAAAAAATACGCATACTTCTTTCAACCACGCACCGAAAAACAAATTATACAAGTTGTGTAAAAAATTACATACTTGAATAATACAAGTAAGTATTTTTTTTATAGAAAATCGTTGATAAAATCAGGTTTGTTATGTTTTATCATCTATGAGATGGAGGTTGAAGTTAAACAGAAGAAAGAAACTCCGAATTTAGGTACCTCCACTCAATTGCTAAAAAAACAAAACAAAAAAGAAAACAAAAACAGCATATCATGATGTCAAACTTAATAGACTGTTATGTCGCCAAGTATAAATGAATAACTCAACAACAGAATCAGAATATAAGTTGTATTCCGCGGAAAGACGGTTAGTATGTACAGAAGTGATTAGTAATATTTACAATAGAAAAGATACAAGAGTCCAATCCTTCGTAAGACGTGTGTATACGTGGTTACTTCCGGTACGCCACCGGAAGTGTGTCTAACTCTTCACTGACTCTGACTCTCCACTGACACTGACTCTCGTACGACTCATTATTTAGTCGTCCCTCCCAGTAAGGGCAACATATGACACATGGTCAGTTTATATCTGGGATTTCCGGGCTATATGGCCCAGCCAAAAAATGTCTGTCTATTTTTGCCCAGTCGTGCTTCTACCCTTCGGCAGAACCACGACTGGGTTATTGCTCTCTGCTCGGAAGCAGAGAGCGCCCTCTACCCGAAGAGTCGTCAGTCTAGTGACTCTCTACCGACTCTCCATGTAGAGAATCCACCATTGCTATATATAGCAATGGGAACAGTCCATTATTAGTCAAATAGGAGCGGCGCCCTAACATAGACACAAAGTTTTATCATCAAAATGTTTACTATTATTAAGAGGAAAGATTAAATTTTGTTGTTAATATTTTTTTGAAAATTTTAAACCCATTCTAACACGTTCGAAATTTTAATTAAAATTTAATTTTTTGTTGTCCGTCAGCGATTCATGCTATGTTTACGTCAGGCAACTATTAACAAAATGGAGTCAGTCGAGTAAAATGATTTTGGGGTGAGTAAATTTTCCCTCGATCTCGACCACCGGTCGAGTAATTTCTTTTTCGAATCTCAAAGGCTGCATCGACGTATAGGTCAGTTATAACATTTTGTATAGAAAAAATGTAAATTGAATAGAGAACAGGCTGTACCAAATAGTTTTGCCTAACAGAGCCAATTGTTACTTAACCAAAACATTTACCTGAAAGTCCGTTTCCTAAGTAGCCTGGTTAGATCGAATCCTTTAGATGGTTGTCAAGCCTGGCGCTAAACTCGTACAGAAATAGCAAAGCTGTCAACATTATTCCTTGTAATTGAAACAATATAAATAGCCATCAGAGTCAAGTTGTTTATCGTTTAACGATTCCAGAGTGGCGCAAAAATGACTCTGTCACGCAGATTAAAGATGCTCACAGATTTTTAGAAACTCATTTGAAAAAATGTTATCCTTGACTCAACATCTATATCGCTTACGAAAAGTAAAACAAATATTTGAAAGAAAGAAAAAAATACGCATATTTCTTTCAACCGCGCACCAAAAAACAAATTATACAAGTAAATAATTTTTTATAGAAAATCATTGAGCAAATTCAAATTGAATAGGGAACAGGTTGTACCAGAGATAGTTTTGCCCAACATCGCCAATTGTTACTAAACCAAAAACTTTACATGAAAAGTCTACTCGAGCTCTTAAATAGCTTGGTTAGATCGAAACCGTCATATCGATATCATGCATGGTACTAAACTCGTTCAAAAAAAAAGAAACTCTCAACGTTATTCCTTGAAATTGAAAGAGTATAAATAGCGATCAAAGTCAAGTTCCTCATCGTCAGCCCAATTTAAATGGATAGACAACAGGCTTTACTAGAGATAGTTTCGTCAATTATTACTAAACCAAAAAAATTACCTGAAAACTCGAACCAGGCTCCGAAATAGCCTGGTTAGATCGAACCCTTTACATGGATGTCATGCATAGCACTAAACTCATTCAGAAAGCTATCAATCTTATTTCTTGAAATTGCAACGCTAGCAACAGCGATCAAAATCAAGTCACTTTCTCACCGGCGCAATGTGGCTTCCCTGTGTCTCTTCTACAAATACTTTCATGGCTTCTGCTCAGATGAACTCACTGGTAACACCCCATACATGAATTTGCTCGAGCCACTTAATTAGCAACTAGGTCCCACCCGTTTACTGTGAAACCAAAAAATTGTAAACGCAAATTCTACTCCAGCAGCTCCTCTCGCACCTCGCGCCTGTGGAATTTCCTTCCGTTTACTTGCTTTCCTGATAACTACAATCTTCAAGAATTCAAATGTAAAGTCAATAGTCATCTCCTATCTCCCTAACTTGCATCCTCTCTCTCTCTCCCTCTCTCCCTCTCTCCCTCTCTCTCATGCTTCTTTCTTCGTCCACTTCACTCTCAGCAGTATTCTCATCCTTCTGCTACCCTCTTCCTGACACCCTCTGTAAACTGTCACACTTTCTCATAACTTACCTCTTATGTAACCCCCTACTCAACAGTGGCAGTAAAATGCCTTGCTTGAGGTGACACGATTATAAAAAAGAAAAAAGTTGTTTACCGTCAGCCTGTTTAATTAACACCGCATATTATAACAAAATGAAAAACATTATCCTTAAAAATCGAATCATGTTCTTAAATAGCTTCATCAGATTGAGACTTTCATATAGATGTCATGCATGGCGCCAGAATCGTTTAGAAATATCTAAACTGTCAGCTGTGTATAACCTCTTTCTCAGATGCTGAGTTACAACTAAGTTGCAGCCAGTTAAGCCTGTATGTCTTAACGACGAACATCCTTCTTTGAACGACGAGGACTGGCGCTACATTATCACAAACAAAGAACTGTACCAAATAACAAAAAACACATCGCCTGAAGACTTTCAACAAGAAAAAAAAAATACGGAACTCGAAAAATATATTGACCTAATCGGAATGTTGATGTAGCACAATTTAGGAATGAAACCCTACCATCAAGGCTGAAAAAAGTGATAACAGTTAGTGGACTTGAGTAACTCATTTTCCTGGAGAATTGTTTTAAGAGAGTATTTAATAATTTAAATATACGCTTTTTTTTTAGTCGCGCTGGAGGGCGCCGTCAGTGATGTTCTGAATTGGGTCATTGGGCATTTTCGGGTTTTTCAAACATCATACTCCCCTCACCAAGTCGGCCTCATCGGAGCTGATCAGTCTCTGATGCGCCCCCACATTTTGAAATAACCTGCAGATAATGACTTATATAGGCAACCCAACCCCCTATGTTAAGCAATCCAACAGCCAATCGCGATGGTGTGAGCTTTTTTTTTAAATTGATTACGGGGGTTTTAACTTTTTCTTTTATGTGGTTCAGTCAGTCAGTTAAGTGCCATACGTGATACATGCTTGGGCGATCATGTTTCGAAAGAGATATGACTGACTGGGCAGAAGATTATCTCGCAGTAGGTTGGTATTGCTTTCTGCGGTAGACTGGTTGCCGATCAAGGCTATAGAACCCAATCTGTCCTGTTATTTAACCCATAACTGGAAGGAAGAGACGGATTAATACTTTTCCCAAGGGTATTTGCGCGTAAGTGAATGCAATGAATTCAGCTGGAATTCGAACTCGGCTTCCCGATTTCTCGTTCCGAGTCGATATCCACTGCACCACAACTGCACGTCCGATAATGGAAAGGTAATTTATGTGTTTTCTGATTTTTCTTTTTTTGTTTTTTTCCCTTTTACTTTTTTTCAAGCTTACCTCTCAGCTGAAAATACAGTTAAGTTATACGTGATACACGCTTGGGCGATCATGTCTCGAAAGAGATATGACTGACTGGGCAGAAGATTATCGCGCAGTAGGTTGCCATTGCTTTCTGCGGTCGACTGGTTGCCAACCAAGGCTATAGAACCCAATCTGTCCTGTTATTTAACTCATAACTGGAAGGAATAGGCGGATTAATACTTTTCCCAAGGGTATTTGCGCGTAAGTGAATGATGCAATGAATTCAGCTGGAATTCGAACTCGGCTACCCGATTTCTCGTTGCGAGCCGATATCCAATGCACCACAAACTGTTAGTGTATATATATATATATATATATATATATATATATATATATATATATATAAGAACAAAACTTAAAATAATACGAAATTTACACTGATATGATTAAAATAATAATTGCGATATATGCAGCGTGTTAAAAAGAAAATAAATATATCGTTTAAAACAGGTTAGAGTAAACTTACAAAAAATCGATTAAATCTATTTATTAACGTGGTACAATTAACGTTTAACAAATAAATAAATTGCGACTTAAATCGTGAAAAAAGTAAAAAAAAAAGAAGAATGAACAATTATGTAAAAAATTGAAGTCAAAATACTTCTATTAAGTAATAAAGAACAAAAAAGGGGAAACACTATCGAAAAAAAATAAATAAAAATAAAACATAAAAAAATAAAAAATAAATAAATCGTTGCCACCTTTGAACTTTATGCTGTTGTGCTCTTATATTCGAAAAAGTCGAATTTACAATTACTATTCAATGTGCCCCTACCAACGTTTAAGCCACAAATGAGATAAAATAAATAAATAAAATCATAAAATAAATAAGTAAAATAATGCTAAAGACTAAAGATAAAATAGATTAGTTAGATAAATTAATTAAAACTGGCAGATGTAATAAAAAAAAAAATTACATAGATTTCAACCGACAGCAGCACAAGCTTCCAAGGGAGTCTAATATTACCGTCACCGTTATGGTTAATATTACCATTACAATTTTTGGAATTATTTTGAAAGATTGCGCTGTGCATTCGTCTCTGTAATTCTCTGTGCATGTTTTTCTGAGTAGGCACTGAATACGCTTCTATCTATCTATCTATCTATCTATCTATCTATCTATCTATCTATCTATCTATCTATCTATCTATAAAAAAAAAACTAAAATTTTGAAATTTCAATACCAAAATATACTCCTAAATAAACGAAGGGAGATCATGAGTATATGTCGTCATAGGAATAAGTATCATTTTCTTCAAATTAGTCACAATAATAATTTTTTTAATTGTAGCTAAGCAGTTAATTCTCCACTACCTACGACTACCAACTCAAGGATCAAGCCACATCCCTTCCACTAACAAATAAGGAATTACTACTAAAATTCCGCTATAAAATCCAATACCTCCCAATCCCTTCTTTTACTATAGCTAACCTCTGGGTTTATAATTTTTCTCATTCTCTGTTTATAAGGGGTTGAAAATGCATGTCTTAAAATGACATTACGAAACTAGCTATTTCCCCGCTAAGTTTTATCTGAATTTACAGATATATATATATTATATTATATTAGTATATTTTTTATATAATTATATTCTGGAAAGAAAACAAATTATAATATCATATGAAACATTATACCAAAACCTTAACCATAGCGTCTTTTCTGTTATTTTTTATGAAACCTGCATAAAAGGGAGATTGCTGCCCAAATACACAATATATATATATATATATATATATATATATATATATATATATATATATATATATGCGAGGATTATTATTTATGGTCTCGCCTGCCGATAGAACACGGTAGAGGAAGGTAGATTTTATAAACGGTAGCAACTTAGAAAGTTAAGCAATGCTTTCCGGCTACCTAGTTAAAGGCTTTCTGCTCGGCTACTGAACTGAAAGCTCTCGGCTACTGGCGGTGGTTTACATGCTTGTGAATAACACGCTATGTAACCTTCTTTACTTTTCTTCCGTGATCCGATAGCTTAGTGGTAAGAATTCCGAATGATGAATTTATCAAGCCGCACTCATGAGCTATGATAGATCGAAACAAGCATGTATGCAGATGATGGTCCCAAAGTTTCTATTTTGATATTACATGAGTTAGAGTTAGGTTTAGGGTTAGTGTGAGGACTAGGACTAAGGCTAAGTTTAAGGCTAGGACTAGGGCTAGGTTTAGGGTTACGATAAGGGTTAGGAATGGGTTATGGTTACGGTTAGTATTAGGCATGGTTTAGGGTTTGGGTTAGGGCTAGGGTTAGTGTGAGGGCTAGTACTAAGGCTAGGGTTAGGGCTAGGGTTAGGTTTAGGGTTGGGTTAGGATTACGGTAAAGGTTAGGCAGAGTTTAGTGTCAGTGTTAGGTTTAGGGCTAGGGCTAAGGTTAGGAATAAATTAGGGCTAACGCTAGGCTAGAGTTAGGGTTAGGTCAAGGGTTAGGTTAGTGCTAAGGTTATGTCTAGAGTTAGGGTTAGCGTTAGGGTTAGGGTTTACGGTTAGGGTTATGGTTATGGTTAGGCAGGGTTAGGGGTAGTTATAGGGTTAGGGGTTAGGAGTTAGGGTTAGGTTTAGGAGTTAGCGTTAGGTATAGTGTTAGAGTTAGGTAGGTTTATGGATAGGGGTTAGGGTTAGTGTTAGGATTGAGTTTAGGGCTAGGTTTAGGGCTACGGTTAGGGTCAGGGTTAGGGTAAGGGTTTAGGGCTAGCGTTAGGGCTAGGGAATGTTTTAGAGTTTAGGGTTAGGTTTATGATTAGGTAAGACAAGGTTTAAGGTTAGGATTAGAATAGGGCTAGGTTTAGGTTTAGGTTTAGGGCTAGGGTTTATGTTTAGTGCTAAGACTAGGGTTAGGGCTAAGGGGCTAGGGTTAGGTTTAGTGTTAGTGTTAGGGTTAGGGGGTTTAGTGTTAGTGTTAGGGTTAAAAGTTAGTGTTAGGGTTAGGGTTATGGGTTAGAGTTAGGGTTAGGAGTTAGGGTTAGGCAGTGTTATGGTTAAGGGTAAGTTTAGGGTTAGGGTTATGCTTAAGCTTGGGGTTAGGATTAGGGTTAGGGTTACGGTTAGGTTTAGGGTTAGGTTTAGGTTTAAGGCTAGGTTTCGGTTTAGGTTAGGTTACGTTTAGTGTTGTGTTAGTGTTGGAGTTTTGTAGGCGTTAGGGTTAGTGTTAGGGTTAGGGTTATGGTTATAGGTTAGGTTTAGGTTTACAGTTAGGGTTAATGTTAGGGTTAAGGTTAGGGTTAGTATTAGGGTTAGGTTTTATGGTTAGGGATATGGTTAGATTTAGAGGTTAGGGTTAGGGCTAGAGTGAGAGTTAGGGTTGGAGTTAGGGTTACGGTTAGGTTTAGGGTTTAGTTGTTAGGGTTAGAGTTAGTGTTATGGTTAGGTAGGGTTTAAGGTTAGGGTTAGGCAGGGTTAATGGTTAGGGGTTAAGGTTACGGTTACAGTTGGGTGTTAGGGTTAGGGGTTACTGTTAGGGTTCGGGTTCGGGTTCGGGTTAAAGGTTAGGGTTAGGCTTAGGGGTTAGAGGTAGGAGATAGGGTTAGGATTGAGAATATGGTTAGGTTTAGGGTTAGAGTTAGGGTTAGGGTTAGGTTTTGGGTAAGGGTTAAGTTTAAGGTTGGAGTTTGGGTTGGGGTTAGGGTTGGGGTTTGGGTCAAGGTTATATTTAGATTTAGGATTAGTGTTAGGGTTGTTTTGGGGTTGGAGTTTTGGTTAGTGTTTGTTGTAGGGTAAGTGTTAAGGTAAGGTTTGGGTTTTAGGGTTAGGTTTAGGTTTAAGTTTATGTTTATGTTTGGGGTTTGGGTCGGAGATAGGGTTAGGGTTAGAGTGAGGGTTTGGGTCAAGGTTAATAGTCAGGGTTAGAGTTAGATTACGTTTAGTGTTGTGTTCGTGTATTGCAGGCGTTAAGGCTAGGGTTACCGTTTGGTGTTAGGGTTAGGTTTAGAGTTAGAGTTGGGTTAGGCTTAGGTTTAGGTCTAGTGTTAGCGTTAGAATGAGGGTTAAGGTCAGGCAGTGTTAGGTTCATGTGTTACGTTTAGGGTTAGTAGTTATGGTTAGGCAGTGTTAGGGTTAAAGTTAACGTTAGGGTTAGGGTTGTGTTTAGGGTTGTGGTTAGAATTAGGGTTAGGGTTACGGTTAGGGTCAGGGTTAGGTTTAGATTTAGGGTTATGGTTATGGCTAGGGTTGGCGTTGGGGCTTAGGTTAGGGTTAGGGTTTAGGATTAGGGTTATGGTTAGGCAAAGTTAGGGTTAGATATCGGTAAGAGTTAGGTTTAAGGGTTAGGTTTAGGGCTAGGTTTTGGTTTAGTGTTAGGTTACGTTTAGTGTTGTGTTAGTGTTAGAGTTTTGCAGGTGTTTAAGTTCGTGTTACGGTTAGGGTTAGGATTAGAGGTTAAGGTTAGGTTTAGATTTAGGGTTAGGGTTAGGTTTAGTGTTAGAGTTAGGCAGATTTATTGTTAGGGGTTAGGGTTAGGGTTAGTGTTAGGATTGGGTTTAGGGTTAGGTTTAGGGTTATGGTAGGATCAGGGTTAGGGTTTAATGTTAGGGTTAGGGTTAGGGTAAGCGTTAAGGTTAGGGTTGGGTTTAAGGTTAGGGTTTGGGTTAGGTTTGGCGTTAAGTTTAGTGTTAGGGTTGGGATCAGGTTATCGCTAAGGTTAAGGTTAGCGCTGGGGTTGGGTTTGGTTTAGTTTTAGGTTTAAGTTTAGTGTTAGGATTGGGTTTACGGTTTAGGCTAGGGTTAGGGTTAGGCAGGGTTAGAATTAGGGTTAGGGTTAGATATAGGGTTAAGTTTATGTTTAAGGGTTAGAGTTATGGTTAAGGGTTAGGGTGAAGTTTAGGGTTAAGGTTAAGGTTTAGGGTTAGAGTTAGGTTTTGTTTAGCATTGTGTTAGAGTATTGCAGGCGTCAGGGTTAGGTTTAGAGTTAGGGTTAGGTTAGGATTAGGTTTAGGGTTAGGGTTATGGGTTAGTTTTAGGATTAGGGTTAGGGTTAGGCAGTGTTAGTGTTAGTGTTAGGGAAAGGTTTATAGGTAAGGGATAGAGTTAGGGCTAGTGTTGGGGTTAGGGTTACGTTTACAGTTAGGGTTAGGGTTAGGGGTTAGAGTTAGGAAGGGTTAGGTTTAGTGTTAGGGGTTGGGGTTAGATTTAGGGGTTAGGGGTATCGTTAAGCAGGTTTCGTGTTAGGGTTTAGGGTTAAGGTTAGCGTTAGTGTTGGGGTTAGGGTTTGGTTAGGTTTCGGGTTAGGGTTATGGTTTAGTGTTATGTTTAAAGTGAGGGTTAGGGTGAGAGTTACGGTTAGGCAGTGTTAGTGTTTGAGGTTAGGGATAGAGTTAGGGCTAGGTTTGGGGCTAGGGTTAGGGTTAGGAAGGGTTAGGATTAGGGGTTAGAGGCTAGGGTTATGTTTAGGAGTTAGGGTCATGGTTAAGCAGGTTTCGGGTTAGGGTTTAGGGTTAAGTTTAGCGTTAGTGTTGGGGTTAGGGTTTAGTTAGGTTTAGGGTAGAGTTATGGTTAGGGGTTAGGGTTAGAGTGATGGTTAGGCAGGGTAAGAAATAGGTGGTAGGGTTAGGGTTAGGCAGTGTTAGGGTAAGGGGTTAGGGTTAGGGTTAGGTTTAAGTTAGGGTTTGAGTTTGGGTTAAGGTTAGGGTTAATGCTAGGGCTAGGGTTAGGTTTAGAATTGTGTTTGGGTTTTGTTTTAAGGTCATGTTAGTTTAGGGCTAGGAAATGTTTTAGAGTTTAGGGTTAGGTTTATGTTTATGGTTAGTTTTAGGGTAAGGTAGCACAAGGTTTAAGGTTAGGATTACAATAGGGCTAGGTTTAGGGCTAGGTTTAGGGCTAGGGTTTATGTTAGGGTTAGCGTTAGGTTAGGGCTAGGAATAAGGTTAGGGTTAGGTTTAGGATTAGTTTAGTGCTAGGGCTAGGGTTAGGGCTAGGGCTATGCCTAGGTTTAGTGTTAGCGTTAGGCTTAGATTAAGGTTAGGTTTGGTGCTAAGGGTTAGGGCAGGTTTAGATTTAGGAATAGGCTTAGGCTTATGTTTAGGGTTATGGATAAGCAGTTTTAGGTTTAGCCTTCGGGTTTGGGTTTGGGTTACTGTTAGGGTTGATTTAGCTTAGGGTTAGGGTTAGGTGAAGTGTTAGTGTTAGGTTTGGAGTTAGGTTTAGTGCTATATTTAGGGTTATGGTTAGGGCTGAGGTTTGGCCTAAGGTTAGTGTTAGGGCTAGTTTTAGGGTTATGGTCAGGTTACGTTTACGGTTAGGCTTAAGGTTGGGGCTAAAGCTTGGGTTAGGTTTAGGTTTGGGTTAATGTTAGGGTTAGAGTTAGTGTCAGGGCTAGTGTTCGTTTTAAGGTTAGGGTTATATTCAGGGATAGAGTTAGGATTAGATTTAGAGTTGGCTTAGTTTTAGGGTTAAGCAGGGTTTAGGTTACGTTTAGGGTTGGGCTAGGGTTAGGGTTAGGGTTATGCAGGGGTTAATTTGAGCGTTTGTGTTAAAGTCAAGATTGGGTTGGGGTTTAGTGTTAAAGTTATGTTAGTTTCGGCTAGGTTTAGTGTTAGGGTTAGAGTGAGAGTTAGGTTTAAGGTTAGGGTTAGGATTAGTTTTAGCGTTAGGGTTATGGAGGGGATAGTGTTAGGATATGGGTTAGGTTTTGATTTGGGTTAAGGTTAGCCATGGTTTAGTGTTAGTATTAGGGTTATGTTTAAGCTTAGGTTTAGATTTAGGGTTAGGGCTAGGTTTAAGGCAGTGTTAATGTTAGAGTTAGGATAGGGATTGGGTTAGGTCTACAGTTTATGTTAGGGTTAGCGTTAGGCTAGGACTAGATTAAGGATTAAGTGTAGGGAAAATTTAGGGCTAGGGCCAGGGTTAGGTCAAGGGCTAGGGCTAGGTTTAGGATTCGGGTTTATGTTAAGGGTTAGGTGTTAGATAAGAATTAGGATTAGTTTTAGGGTTAAGGTTAGTTTTAGCTTTTAGGGTTAAGTTTGGTGTTAGGGTTTGGGTTAGGGTTACATTTAGGGTTTATTTTAGGGTTAGGTCTAAGGTTAGGTTTAGGTTTAGGGTTAGTGTTATGTTTAGGTCTAAAGTTTGGGTTTGGCTTGGGGTCAGGGTTAGAGTTAGGCAAGAGTTAGGGTTAGGTTAATTGCAGGGTGAGGGTTAGGGATAGGGTTAGGGCTAGTGCTAGGGTTTTGGTTAGAGTTATGGTTATGTTTAGATTTAGGGCTAGGGCTAAGGCTAGGGTTAGTTTTAGGGTGAAGTTTAGGGTTATGTTTAGCGTTAGGTTTAGGTTTAGGTTTAGGGCTAGGGTAAGGTTTACGGTTATGCTTAGTGTTAGGGCTAAAGCTAGGTTTTGGGTTAATGTTAGGGCAAAGGTTTGGGTTTGGGCTAGGGCTTTGGTTCGGTTTAGGTTTAAGGTGAGGACTGGGTTAGGTTTAGGGTTTTGACATGGTTTAGGTTTAGGGTTAGGGTTAGGGAATGGGTTAGATTAGGATTAGGCAGGGTTTAGGGTTTAAGGTTAGGGTTAGTTTTGGGTGAGAGTTAGTGTTAGGATTGGTTTAGGGTTAGGGTTAGTGTTAGTGTTAGGCAGGCTTTTGGGTTAGTGTTAGGTTTAGGGTTAGGCACTGGTTTAGGGTTAGAGTTAGGTAAGTGTTAGGGTTATTGTTAGTTTTAGCGTGAGTGTTAGGGATAGGGTTAGGGCTAGCTTTAGGTTTATGGTTAGAGTTAGGGTTATGTTTAGGTTTAGAGTTAGGGCTAGGGCTAGGGCTAGGGTTACGTTTCTGGTTTGGTTTGGGGTTAGTGCTAAGGCTAGGGCTAGGGTTAGGCCAAGGCTAGGGTTAGAGTTAGTTTTTAGGTTTAGGGTTAGGGTTTTGGGCTAGGGGTAGGGCTAGGGCTAGGTTTAGTTTTAGTGTTAGCTTTTAGGGTTAGCTTTAGGATTAGGTTTATGTTTAGTGTTAGGTTTAGGTTAGGTTATGTTTTAGGCTTAGGGTTAGTGTTAGAGCATTCTTAGGTTTAGTGTTAAAGTTAGTGTTCAGTTTATATTAGGGTTAGGTTTAGGGTTTGACAGGCTTTAGTGTTAGCGTTAGGGTTAAGAAAGGGTTAGGTTTAGATTATGGTTAGGGTTAGGGTTTGTTTTAATTTTAGGTTTATTAATAGTGTCAATGTTAGGGTTAAGGTTTTGGTTTGGGTTAGGGTTAGTGTTATGATTAGGTTTAATTTAGGGCTAGAGCTAGGACTAGGTTTAGGGTTAGGGCTAAGGCTAGGTCTAGGGTTAGGGTTAGGGCTAGGTTTACGGTTAGGGTTAATTTTAGGGTTAGTGTAGCGTGCAAAATTATTAGAACAGTTCTGATTTTCCTAAAAACCTCACTGAAATTCAAATACAGGGTGAAATTCCAAAACTTTGTAAGAATTATTTAAAGAAGATGGAAGGCTTATGAATTTGAATTTCACCCCACAAAGCCCTGATGTCAATCCTATTGAACATCTAAGGGATATTTTGGATAAAAAAATTGATAAATCCAATGTTACCTTGCAAGACACACTTTGGGAACAAATACAAGCTGCTTGGCAGAAGATACCATTAGATACATTGAAGAAGCGTGTGATGTTAATGCCTGACTGAATGAAGGCTGTGATCAAAGCAAAAGACTATTATACTAAATATTAAATTTATTTTGTAACAAGTATTTTTCTTGTTAAAAATTTTGTTGAGTAAATCAAATAAAATTACTTTAATTAAATTGTTTATTTTCTGTCAATATGCATAATAAAAGATAAATACTTCTTGTCCTAATACTTTTGCACAGTGCTGTATCTGTATTTGCAATCGTTTTGTGCACGTTCGCCCGCGTGTGTCTGTAAGTGCATGTCTGTGTATGTGTGGGCATGATTAGTTTAACTTATCGCCCGGTTTATATTCCTCGTCGGATTTTTAATGAGAGTATAGCTTTATCCCTATATTTCCTTTTTTTATATCAGGATTCAGACTCCTTATAAAGTCTTATCATTCATAGTAGCCTTTTTGAGTCTTAGTGGCATTATCATCTTGCTTGGTGTGTACTGATTAAAAATGTGCTTATGCCCTGTTCGCGTGTGTTCGCGTGCTTGAATGAGTTAATATTTGACGTTTTTTATCGCTGAAATATTAAGATAATCAGACGATTTAATTGGCTACTTTAAAGTTCTGATGTCTTTTTAATAGGAGCGCTGTCATCGTTTCTTATCGCAATAAAAATTAAATGAAAAGAAAACAATTACCCTCCACCCTCGTCCTGCAATAAATAAACGCAAGCCATTTTTTGTAATTAATGTCTCGGTGGAAACTATGTAAAATTGACTCCACCACTTCCACTTCTCGTTCCTCCTCCGCTATGTCCTTTTTTTTTTTGTGCCTTCCGCCTTTTTTCACTTTCGCCTCTTCATCTTATCTTCCACCACTTCGAATTTCTCCTTTTCTTTGTCGTCTTCCTCTACTAATTCCTTTATCTTCTTGTTCACCCCTTCCACTTTATTCTTCTTCTTCTTCTTCTTGTTCGCCTTTCTCTAAATTAACATAGATCCACCTCCTCTTCCCTCTACTCAACCCCCTCCTTCTTGTCCTCCTGCTCCTCCTCAAACCTTTCTTTATTTTCTTATATTCGAACCATCATCATCATCATCATCATCATCATCCTACATTATTTTTTCCTTTTTTTTCTTCTTTTTTTTTCTTCTTGCCTTTTTCGTCGTCTTCTTGCCTTTCTTCTTATTTGTTTGTATTCGTATCATCATTGTCATCATCCTTCTTCTTCTTTTTCTTCATTCTTCTTCTTCTTCTTCTTCATCTTCTTCTTCTTCTTCTTATTATTATTATTATTATTATTATTATTATTATTATTATTATTATTATTCTAAGCTATAAAGTTTCTCTTAGTCTGACTTTCTCTTCCGGAGTTTTACCATATGTTTTGAAGCCAATTATTCAAAATTCCAATCTATCTTTATTTAACCAAAATATCGCAGACGTGATTACAGTTATTTTTAAAAAAAAAAACACATTATACATATGCATATATGCATAAACATATCCACCTAGGCATATATACATACGCATATCTACATACACATTAGATACATACGCATATATACATGCACATTATATACATAATTGGAAGTTACTTTATTCTGATTGGTCCATATTGTCTATGCAACAATGCCTCCCTGATTAAAGGGGTTTTGCTTGTTTTTAGCATTTTAAAACCTTTCAACTTGAAATAAACCTCATCACTTGATAAGACACAAGAAGTGTCAAAACATAATGGCAACATTTTAAGTGATATTACAACATATATTCATGTTATAATTTCTGATTAGATTTTATTAGCTCTACTTTGTATTGAGCATTTTTTAAAAGAATAGTGTTTCTTTGGATACAGAATATTATTCCATTCATACGTACCCTATACTTGGTTTCATATATATATATATATATATATATATATATATATATGCGGGGGGTGTTAATCATTTCCCCCGATGCAAGTTAGGAGCGCCTCTATTGCGCAGAAGGTTACAGTGAGAGAAATAACTGAATACAAGAAATATTGAAGAAAGAATCTAAACTTATTTATAAATGGAACGTTGTTTGTATGTGTATGTGTGTCTGTGTGTGTGTGTGTGTGTGTGTGTGTGTGTGTGTGTGTGTGTGTCCCCATTACCTATAGACTTCGAAACGGCTGAATCGATTTTCTTGAAAATTTACACAGTTGTACTATAAGCGTCTGCGAGTGTTCTTAACTAGGTTTTGTGTCGAGGTACCCCCGATAAATATTGAACATCGATAAGCGAAAAAATCGGTTTATAGAAGAAGTGGTCCGATTTTAATCAAATTTGATACACTCATAGACAAAGAAATAAGAAACGATATTCAGAAGTTTCAAGGTTGCAGTTCTTACAATAGTGCAGAAAATCGATAATATATATATATATATATATATATAAAAGGCAAGATGTTTGAGTGTGTGTCTGTTTATCTGCCTGTATGTCTGTATTTTTTCAGCCCTTTTATTTTAGTTTTTGCTTCTGGTTTGGCTCTAAGTAGGTATAATTGTAGTTCTTAGTCTCAGCCATGATAGCATTTACTCAGAAGACTTATTTAGCTTTCAAAATTCAGTTTACAACGAAAAACTTATTTGATACCAGGAAATCAAAATTTGACTTACATCCATTCATTTTTCTTTCAGTCTACGGTTTTGCTTTAACTGAAAGCGGCGGTCACATTTAACTCTTTCGACAGTAAAACGGTGGGACAACCTAGTAGAGCGCTTAAATTCATGTAGACGAGGCACCAGGTAAAATCTCGTCAAAGCAGTTGCTATGACAATATTTGTAGAAAATACAGAATGAAACAACAACACGTCGGTGAGAAAATCACTGAACTCGAGATGCCAATTCATTGTAGATCCTTTTTTTTTTTAGATTTTGTCGAGAACCCTCGGAAAGCAACGCCTTTTGAGGATCTGTGTTCATGATCAAATCAAACTGATAGACAATTATATTGGTCGTACCACTACATATCTATTTAGGCGACTCACGTTGCGCCTATCTGATCATAGCTCAATGAGAACTCATTTAAACAGTCACGGAAACCTACTGAACTCAATCCGCAACATACGAAAAGGAAAATACAAGTATAACAGCCGCATCCACATGTAAACAATAACCATAAAAAGTAAAAAGCAAACACTCGATAACATTAACTATGAAAATGTTCACAGCATTCTGACGGTGTTTGGAAAATAAAACATATATATAGAAAGATACATACAAAAAACACACATTCAGTAAAAATAAGAATCATCGTTGATAATGGCTAAAAGAAAAGTCGGAAGCACTCGGATATTTAGAGCTTTTAAACAGTTTTTACATACATTTTGTACAGAAAAAAACACTTGTACGAACACAAGAAAAATTAAATCAAAAGCTTAATCGAAGTTCCTTGTCAGTCATCTTTAACAAACAAAAGTTACATATATATATATATATATATATATATATATATATATATATATATATATATATATATATATATATGCCCAAGTGAAAATATATATCCAAGTGAATAAGGAACGAAGAAAATGTTAACAACTGTCAAAACATTAATTTTTTAAAATAGTGCTCAATATAGAAATTGAGCTATGAATATTTATTATAAATTATAGTTTATAACATGTACAAAGTATAATCTACTACAAAGTGTACATTTCGTTTTGACATTGAAAGAACAATGTCTCATCAGGTAGTCTCCCTGATAAGACATTGTTCTTTTAATGTGTCCCTGATGAGACATTGTCCTTTCAATGTCGAAACAAAATGTACACTTTGTAGTAGATTATAATTTGTACATGTTCTAAACTATAATTTATAATATATATATATATATATATATATATATATATGCATGCGTGTGTGTGTGTGTGTGTGTGTGTGTGTGTGTGTGTGTGTGTGTGTGTGTGTGTGTGTGTGCCAAGAAGAAAAGTTAGAGATTATGCTCTTCCCAAACAAAAACGAACTTTTAAATGAAAGAACGGAAATTATGACTAAGTGT
Source organism: Ascarosepion bandense (assembly GCA_037127315.1). Lineage (NCBI taxonomy): Eukaryota > Metazoa > Mollusca > Cephalopoda > Sepiida > Sepiidae > Ascarosepion > Ascarosepion bandense. The sequence goes on from JBBBDQ010001299.1 coordinate 1,609,550, forward strand.
AACCATACTAAAAATTACCACTTAGGTTCATACAACCATGGCTGAAAACGCCATAATTTCTTGTAATTTTAATAATTGCGCGTTCAAAAATTCCCTGGTACGTAAGAGTAAAAAAATACCTCTACGTGAACGTTCTTAAAAAAACGGTAAACGGTAAAATCATTTATTGCAAATCGCCTGAAGACACCACTCATGGTAGAAACCTATGTCGCGTAATAACTAGTTTACAAATGGAATATATATATATATATATATATATATATATATATATATATATATATATATATATATAAATTATAACATTAATATGTTATAATATCACTACAAATGTAGCTATTTTGTTTCGACACTTCTTGTGTCTTATCAGGTGATGAGGTTTATTTCAAGTTGAAAGGTTATAAAAGGTTAAAAACAAGCAAAACCCCTTTAATCAGAGAGGCATTGTTGTATGTACAATGTGGATCAATCAGAGTAAAGAAACTTTTAAGTTGGAGAATATGTGAGCGGACTTAAAATAATTGTAGGGGGCATTATTATTAATATTTGATTAAATTAAGATCAGCTTTATTAATTGACTATTAGATCTACATTATTATTGTTGCGAAATTTAAAACGAATTTTTTTATCTTTAACAATTTATTAGATTTAGAAAGTTATGCGTATATTCAACGAGGAAGAGAAAGAACACACACATAAATAAACCTACAAATGTCCACACATAGAAAAATAGAGGAGTATATTCACGTACACTGGCAAAGAGACACGTGTACAGATTAATATACCCACGCATATATACATGGACAAATTTAAAAATTTTATCGACTTGTCAATTTGTGTTAAATTTTAAAGCTCTATTTGGACACTGACTGAATCGCCATATATTGGATACAGTCAGGGCGAATTCGTAACTTGACTATCCTTGAATGAATGAGGTCATCGCAAACACAATCATATTTCAATGCAGGAACATATAAACATAATTAGATATATACTTACGCAAATACACAAGCTAAAAATAAAAACTTACATATATATATATATATATATATATATATATATATATATATATATATAATTCTATGCTATTTGATTTATAGTCAACAGTCAATGATTGTTAAAATGTCTGGCGAGTAAAATGGATGAAATGTTGAGATAATAACAACAGGCGTTTATTTGTTCATCCTTCCGATTCCTCCTCTACCTGTAGATGCATATAACCATAAGTTTTTTTATAGTTATTTTCTATGTCTAAGACATCAGTTTGTATGAGAAGCTTTTTGAACAGGAAACATAAGATCTTCTCTAATGGCACCTGCAAGAATACCAGGCCAGATAATGACTGGCCATAATTCGATAAATTATGAAATTATAACTGGTCGTCAACCATCGCAACTAACACAGCGTCTATAAAGTAAGACAGTAAAATAACAGCAACAACATAATATGTCATCAAAAAGCACCACATGAAACTAATGCATGGTCCCTTTCCATGCATATTCCAGATTCTTGCATGGTCCAGATCCCTGCAATGTCCAGATCTCTACATGTTCCATATTCTGCATTGTCCAGATGCTTGCATTGACCGTATCACTGCATGTTCCATATCTCTACATGTTCCATATCTCTGCATGATCCAGAGACCTGCATTGCTCATATCACTGCATGGTTCATATCTCAGCACGGTCCATATCTCTGTAAGATATAGATCTCTGCATTGTCGACATCCTGGCATGGTCCATATCCCCGTATAATCCATATCACTCTTTGGTCCAAATCTCTGCATTGTCCATGTCTATCCATGGTACATATCACTCGACCTTTAAAATTTTGCGAATAGAGAGTTGGTCGAGAACTTTACAACACCACAAAACTTATATTTAAAATAAACGTCTATTGTTTTATTACAAGTGGCACACATGTATTTAAACAGACAAGCTTCCCAATACATATATACATACACTTACATTTAAAATGAACGTCTATTGCTTTACTTCACATGACACGTATGTGACCCATGCAATCAAGCTGCAATCAACATTCCAGTATAGTGTCTTTTCGTTAATTTTCTAAATTAAAAAAAAAATCTATATCTCTGTATGGTCCATATCCCTGCATGGTCCATATCATTGCAGGATCCAGATCCCTGCAATGCCGAGATCTCTGCATGATCCAGATACCGGCATTGCCCATATCACTGCATGGTCCATATCTCTGCATGGTCTATATCTCTGTAAGGCATAGATCTCTGCATTGTCGACATTCTTGCATGGTCCGTATCATTCTGCATGGTCCATATCCTTGCATAACCTATATCACTCTTGGGTCCAAATATCTGCATTGTCTATGTCTATGCATGGTCCATATCACTCGATCTTTGAAATTTTGCAAAGAGAGTGTGTAGGTCGAGAACTTTACAATACCACAAAACTTACATTTAAAATAAACGTCTGTTGTTTTATTGCATGTATATAAATAGACAAGCCTTCCTCTACATACATACACTTACATTTAAAATGAACATCTACTGCTTTACTACACATGAAACTTATGTGAATCATGCAATCAAACCCCAATCAACATTGCAGTATACTGTCTCTTTGTTTATTTTTTAATTTAAAAAAATTCCATATCTCTGTATGGTCCATATCTCTGCATGGTCCAGTTCCCAAATGTTAGAAAATGATTTAGCTCAATATATTACTCCAGAAAGAACTTAACGCTTTCTGCCATACTTTATCTTTACAAGTTAGTCAGTCAGTTAAGTGCCATACGTGATACACGCTTGGGCGATCATGTTTCGAAAGAGACATGACTGACTGGGCAGAAGATTATCCCGCAGTAGGTTGCCATTGCTTTCTGCGGTAGACTGGTTGCCGACCAAGGCTATAGAACCCAATCTGTCTTGCTATTTAACCCATAACTGGAAGGAAGAGACGGATTAATATCTTTCCCAAGGGTATTTGCGCGTAAGTGAATTCAACTAGAATTCGAACTCGGCTCCCCGGTTTGTCGTTCCGAGCCGATATCCACTGTACCACAACGCACATCCTACAGATCTGTTTCGCTGTATCACAGCTCATCACTACGGTTAGACTCCGATTGCTACACAACCCAGGCTCGAAACCCGACCGATTTGGCGTCAGTCGGCGACTCTACCCCAAGAGCCAGACCAAAAACGGAGTATTGCTGCCATATTTGATTTTGAACTGTTCGTTCCCTTATAGATTAAACATCGCAAGTTTATCTTTACTCTAACATTTATTCTTTCAAATATCCACCAATTTAAACCTTTACAACTATGACACACCCTACTATTTCCTCTGAGTCGAATCACTTTTATTTACTCTGTATTCGCCTGAAGACGGACAGGTAACAAATTCAGCAATATGCAAAGATAAAAAGGGGCGTAAGACAAGGATGTGTCTTTTCACCGGATCTATTCAACTGGTACATCAAGACTATTCTGAGAAGCCTAGATTTTATGCAGGAATTCGTCCTCAATGTGAACAACATAAGGTACGCAGATGATACAGTGCTGGTAGCAGACACGGAAAGGAAACTACAAAACCTCCTAGAAAAGGTAGCTGAAGAGAGTGACAAGAAAGGACTAAAAATAAACTGCAAGAAAACCGAATGCATGCTCATCAGCAAAAAGAACAGCCCAAAATGTCAAATACAGGTGGGGGTACTAAAATTAAGCAGGTATAGAAGCTTAAATATCTGGGAAGTGTTCTAACAGAAGACGGAAAGTGCGACACAGAGATCCGAGAGCAAATTGGCATGGCAAAGGACGCGTTTCAGAAGCTAAGTAAAGTATTAACAAACAGGACAATTTCACTAGAAACAAAGAAGAGAGTACTAGAGTGCTATGTGATGTCAGTTCTTCAATATGGCAGTAAATGCTGGACAATATCATCAAAGATGAAGGAAAAACTTGAAGCAACTGAAATGTGGTTCTACAGAAGGTTGCTACGGATATCATGGATCGAGTATGTGAGCAATGATGAGGTTTTGGAAAGGATTGAAACGAAAAGAAAATTAATACTGAGCATCAGAAAGAGACAGCTGAAGCTCTAGGAACATGCAATGAGGAAGGAGGGCTTGGAGAACCTGATACTAACAGGCCAGATAGAGGGAAAAAGAGACAGTGGAAAGCAGCGGATAACATATTTGAAGGGCCTGAGCAGGTGGATGACAGAATGGGGGTTGCGTGGTGTAACAGGAGAAAGCATGCTAAGAGCCACCATGGATAGGGAGACGTGGAAAGCCAGAATCGCATAGAAGAAGAAGAAGAAGAAGAAGAAGAAGGTTAAAATTTCAATCAGTTTTTCTTTTTACCTAAGAACTGCCAGTTTGAGGAAAATATACCTGCGTGGATCTTTCCCCGAAAACTTTAATCGTAACTTCTAATTCAAGGGTTTGTCGCTATCTAATGCCCTTATTCTTATTATCTACACTTCCTACCGCTTCTCGTTCCTTTATATCGCATACTTCATTCGTCATAACCATTTTAACAGTAGCTGTCTAACTTGAGATGATCTCAAGCCTTGTATTAAGTGACCCTTAGCTCCAAAATAGCATTACTGAAATGACCAGCCTTCTCTTCGGATAAAGTCAGTTTGGAAAACTACTCTTTGACAAATTTCTATAAATCTAATATTTTAATTTGGAAAAAGATACATGAATGGAAAGAGTTTGAATGAAAAAATAAATTCGTAAATATATTAACATATATTACTGATAAATTATAATTAAAATACTTGGGATTTTCTGTGGTCACACTCACGCGCATATATGTATTTATATATACATGCATACACACTTACACACACACTCACGAAGAACACACACACGCACACACATATATATATATAGGTTCGACTCCTGCCGAATGACACACATTTCTTAACAAAATTTATCAAAAAATATTCAGAACGGTAGACTTGTATGTGTAGTGCAAAGTTACGAGATGTTAAAATGAAGGGAATTCAACCGTTTTCTTTGAACTTTTTATTATGTATGTTAGTCTGTTTTAGTATAATTTCCATAAGCAAAGGTGAGACTGGGAAAATCCGGGAAAAAGTAGAGCTGAATAAATAATATATATATAAATTAATAAAGACTAGAGGAAAGTTTATGTTAGTGGACGCTTTTTTCCTCTGAGAGACTTTATCAAAACAAATTTTATTTACCCTGATACAGTCTGGCAGATGAAGAAACGTGTTCGCTAATTTAAAAGTTTGTCACTTAACTGAGTTATGCTGACTTCTAAGCTTAGTGAAGGTATTATCGTGATGTCCACACGCCTCTTATATGAATTTAGAAACTTGCTTTTCAGACAGATTCGGCTGAAACTTTCACGTTAACTCTTATTTGGATACACCTGCTTGGATTGGTGTCACATCTGATTTACACAAGTGTTACTTATTTATTGCATGGAATTTAAAATAAAACTATTTCTTAAATACAGTGTGTTGATCTTTCTGACCTTTTCTTCATATAGACATTTGATGGCAGCCAAATAGGTGCAAGATAAGATAAGTGTATGGCAACCGGAATTGACTGAACTGTTCAAAGATTTTTTCGCAAGGGGAAGAAACCGTGAAACGCATGACCTTTTAATTTATACATATAAATTACTATACAAAAAATTCAAATGCACAAAAATATTTTAAAAATACGATGGTAGGATGATTTGCATTTAACGTTTCAAATTTTGATTAGTAAATATAGTCTTCACTTAATAACTTAATAACCTAACGCCAACAAATCTTTGACTTATTTTAAAAACATTTTTCAAACTTTATAAATTATTATAATTAAAAAATGAAAACAATTTTCTTTAGACTATAATATCCTAATATATATCATTTTTTAAAACAATTAAAAGCTTATCAAATTTAATTAGATACTTCCACTCATTTTTGATATCTAAATGTTAAATTAAATTTTTAGAATAAAAACGTTTCCTTGAAACTTTTATTTTAGTTTTAATTGAAAGAGAAATGATTAAATTTACTATTTTCAGTAAGCAAAATACTCTGGTGTGTTTCAAACAGAAATTATATTGATTTTCAATTTTTTTTTAACCTTTCAATTTTTCGGCCATTTTTGAGCGATTGACACATTTGTAAACAAAATTAATTCTCGGCTTTAAAAATCTTGCAAAAATAAAACATACATCTGTGACATTATTTTTTTGAGAAATTTAATCAATTAATCTGATTTACACAAGTATTACTTATTTTAGCATGAAATTTAGAATAAAACTATTTCTTAAACACAGAATTCAGTTTTCTGGCCTTTACACCGTATGTGTTGATAGATTTGACAGATAGATTTGACAAATATGGCGATCACAAATAACATTCTATAAATATTTTTCATGTAAGGGAAAGAAACTCTGAAACACATGACCTTTTAATTTACACATAAAAATTACCATACAAAAAGAGAACCCTTCAAATACAGGGATAAATGATTTTAAAGATAAGAGGGCATGCCGATTTGTATTAAACTTTTCAATTTTCGATTATTAAATATATTCTACGATTAAGAAGTTTTTAAACTAACCCAGGAAATCTTTGAAGTATTTTTTAAATATTTTTGAAACTTTATAAGTTATTATAATTAAAAATAAATGAAAACAATTATTTTAAAATTTCATTATTACTCAAAAAATTTTTCTTCAGAATATAATGTCCTTAATTTATATTATTTATTCAATCAATTAAAATCTTATCAAATTATGGAGGCGGCGTAACTGATAAAAAAAGTTTTTTACTAAGATGTTTTTAAAATAATAATTTCAAAAATAATTTCATTCATTTCTGAATATGTCCTGAAAGTTTCATTAAAATCAGACAATTACGTAATACGTTTTCCTTTATAAATTCTCGTAAGGTTTTGGTGACCCGCTAACTAAAACCAAAACAAGATTTTTTACTAAAAATTTCGAAAGCGTTAGAAGAGATAAAGTTTTTTTGTTTTTTTTTAATTAAAAAATACTTTTTCTCTTAATAATAATATAAATATTTCGATAGAAAAAGTTATTTTTTATGAAGTTTTAGGCCTTTATTATTCATACTAAGCTGTTTTCTCAGTTATTTAGTAGAGGTATCTAATTTTTTTATAATTGTGTCGCCCCAAGCAATGCATTTTACTGCCACTGTTGTGTAGGGGGTTGCATAGAAAGAATGTTATGAGAAAGAGTGAGATGTTGCAGGAGGTGTCAGAAAGATAATAGGAGAAGGAAGAGAATACTGATGAGAGTGGGGTGGACGGAGAAAAAGGCATGAGAGATAGGATGTAAGTTAGTGAGACAGGAGATGACTATTGACTTTACATTTACATTCTTGTAGATTATAGCTGTCAGGAAAGCAAGTATGCGGAAGGGAATTCCACAGGCGGGAAGGGCGATAAAAGAAGCTGATGGATTAGAATTTGCGTCTACATTCTTGTAGATTATAGCTGTCAGGAAAGCAAGTATGCGGAAGGGAATTCCACAGGCGGGAAGTGCGATAAAAGAAGCTGATGGATTAGAATTTGCGTTTACAATTTGTTGGTTTTACAGTAAAAGGATGGGACCTAGTTGCTAATCTTGTGGCTCGAGGATATCCATATATAGGGGGTACCATTGAGCTAAGTTCATCGTAGCAGAAGCCGTGAAAGTATTTGTAGAAGAGACACAGGGCAGCCACACTGCGTCGGTGAGAAAGCGACTGCATCCTAGCTGCCAAGTTGGGATCGATCACATTACAGATTTTCCGTAGGATTTAGTCGAGGACACCTAAGTGGATAGCAGGAGCACCCGACCAGATGTGGCAGCAGTATTCAATGTACGGATGCATTTTTTATTTTACTTTTGGAAGCAGATTGTTTGAAAAAAAAAAGATGAATAACATTTCACAGTGAAATTTCCTGCATTTAACAACAAAATAAAACCAATTTTCTTAGCAACACTAAATATCTTTACATGCTTTTCACTGCAAAAAACTGATTTACATAATATTACATTCTCCATTGTAAACTCTCTTAACGATTTGGTCACCCGCTAAATATAAAATCCAGACAAGATGTTTTACAAGAATATATATTAGAAAGTATTTTTTTTTAAATTTAAAATAACTAAAAAATACTTTGATCTTAATTTCATAATTTTTCAGGAAATAGGTGATCATGGCCTTCCACTTCTCCCTATCAATGGTGGCTCTTAGCACGCTTTCTCCTGTTACATCACGCGACCCTCGTTCCGTCATTCACTTGATCAGGTCCTTCAAATATGTTATCCGCTGCTCCCCGTCTCTTTTCTTTTTCCTCTATGTGGCCTGTTAGTATGAGGTTCTCCAAGCCCTCTTTCCTCATTGCATGTCCCAGGAATTTAGCTGTCTATTTCTGGTGCTCAGTATTAATTTCTTTTTCTTTTTCATCCTCACCAAAAACTTATCATTGCTCACATGCTCGATCCATGATATTTGCAGCATCCTTCTCTAGAACCACATTTCAGTTGCTTCAAGTTTTTTCTTCATCTTTAATGATATTGTCTTGCAATCACTGTCATATTGAAAAATTGACATCACATAGCAATCCTGTACTCTCTTCTTTGTTTCTAGCGATCGATCCATACTCGATCCATGATATTCGCAGCATCCTTCTGTAGAATCACATTTCAGTTGCTTCAAGTTTTTCCTTCATATTTGATGATATTGTCCAGCATTCACTGTCATATTAAAAAACTGACATCACATAGCAATCTAATACTCTCTTCTTTGTTTCTACCAAAATTGTCCTGTTTGTTAATACATTACTCAGCTTCTGGAACGCTTCCTTCGCTATGCCAATTCGCCTTCGGATTTCTATATAATGTTTATATTATTAACGAATAATGAGAGGTTGGGAAAACAGAAATTCAAATATGTTAATATACACTACCGGCCATAATTATCAGGCCACTTCAGTGTTTTTAAAAATGATGTATTTCATACTATTTTTTTACTATTTACTGCCAATTGAATAATTGAAAATGAAAATAGAATGGTTCTTTTGTTAGTACTACACAATAACATGTGCATCAAATGAATTTATAAATAGTATTACCTATAATGCAGTTTCATCAATGAAAGAATGTAGAAAATTTAGAGTGATTCTGACGAGTTCATCTTTGCTTCCTTGCCTTGTAAAATTTTGCAAAGCTAAACTTATTTATAAATGGAACTTTGTCTGTGTGTGTGTGTGTGTGTGTGTGTGTGTCTATGTGTGTGTCCGTTACCTATAGACTCCGAAACGGTTGAACGGATTTTCTTGAAAATTTACACAGTTGTACTATAAGTTTCTACGAGTGTTCTTAGCTAGGTTTTGTGTCGAGGTACCCCCGATAAATATCGAAAATCGATAATCGAAAAAATCGGTTTATAGAAGGAGTGGTCCGATTTTAATCAAATTTGATACACTCATAGACAAAGACATAAGAAACGATATTCAGAAGTTTCAAGGTTGCAGTTCTTACAATGGTGCAGAAAATCGATAATATATATATATATATATAAAGGACAAGATGTTTGTGTGTGTGTCTGTATTTTTTCAGCCCTTTTATTTTAGTTCTTGCTTCGGTTTTGGCTCTAAGTAGGTATAATTGTAGTTCTTAGTCTCAGCCATGATACCATTTACTCAGAGGACTTAGTTAGCCATCAAAATTCAGTTTACGACGAAAAATTCTTAGTTAATAGCGATACCAGAGAATCAAAATTTGACTTACATCCATTCATTTTTCTTTCAGTCTACGGTTTCGCTTTAACTGGAAACAACTATTGCTTTTTAGTCTTTCGTGCCAACGTCCAAAGAATCTGAGCTCCAGGACCATGGATTAGTTTTAAAGCTTTCATTACACCCGAGCAACACCGGGCTAAACTGCTAGTTAATAATAACAAAGGAACCATTCTATTTTTATTTAGAATTATCCACTAAAATAGTATGAAATACATGATTTCTTTTTAAAAAAACTGTGGTGTCCTAATAATTATGACCGGTAGTGTATATATATATATATGTGTGTGTGTGTGTGTGTGTGTGTGTGTGTGTGTGTGTGTGTGTGTGTGTGTGTGTGTTTTACATCTTTAAGTGCTGAGTTGTTTTTATTAGGTCGTAAATCTTTCAGTCTTCTTATCTCGTTGAGTAATTCTGACGAAGCTCCGAAAATTTTAATAAATTATTCTTTCTCATCTCCTGTCATCTCCTCCTCATCTTCTCTCCCCTCACTCTCCCCTAGTATTCTGAATTCCACACAAAATAATTCCTTAAATGTTTCTTCATTTTTTTGTTTGCAGCTTATAAGAAATACGAAAGCATATCGGGATAATAAAGATTAATTTTTAGATTCTGAATAGCGTAGCAAGAAATCCAGAAGCACATGAAAATCTTCTCCCTTCTTCACGTGACCGGTCAAGTGTCTTCAAATTTTCTTGTCCCTCTAGCTTTAAGTAAGGATTGATTTTTGCTACATCTGCTAATCTCTTCTTCTTTTATGTGTCTTGTCCTTTCAGGACTTAGGCGATCGTGGCCTTCCACGTCTCCCTATCCCTGGTGACTCTTAGTACACCTGCTCCTGTAACACCACGCAACCCCCGTTCTTTCAACCACCTGCTCAGGCCCTTTAAATATGCTATCCGCTGCTTTCCTTTGGCTCTTTTTTCCCATCTATGTGGCCTGTTAGTATCAGGTTCTCCAAGCCCCCTTTCCTCATTGCATGTCCCAGGCATTTAGCTGTCTATTTCTGGTGCTCAGTATTCCTTTTCTTTTTATCCTTACCAAAACCTCACCATTGCGCACATGTTCGGTTCATGATATCCGCACTATCCTTCTGTAGAACTATATTTCAGTTGCTTCAAGTTTTTCCTTCATCTTTGATGATATTGTCCATCATTCATTGCTATATTGAAGAACTGACATCACATAGCAATCCAATACTCTCTTCTTTGATTCGAGTGAAAGATTTCTGTTTCTTAATACTTAACGCGTCCTTTGATATGCCAATTCGCCTTCGGATCTCTGTGTCACACTTTCCGTCATCTGTTATAACATTTCCAGGTATTTAAATTTTTGTACCTGCTTGATTGTAGTATCCTCCTCCTGTATTTGGCATTTTGGACTTCATTTTTGCTGATGTTTGGGCTATTCTACAAACCCTTTAAACAAGCTCGTTACGTAGGTTATTCGCTGTTTCCCTGCTTTTTTCGATATATCCTGTGCGTGTCTGATTTTTTGAGCTCTCTTTCCTCATTATGTGCCCGTGAAATATGAATGGTCTCTTTCTGATTCTCAGTATAATGTAATTTTTTTTCCGTCTTCTGTGAAACTTGGTCGTTGCTCACATATTCAGATATTTGGCATTTCCAGCATCCTTCTTTAGAACCATATTTCTGTTGCTTCAAGTCTCTTCTTCATCTGTGTTGACTTCCTCATTGCTCATATGTTCAGACCATGGTATTCTCAGCATCCTTCTATAGAACCACATTTCTGTTGCTTGAAGTCTCTTCATCTGTGTGGAGACTGTCCAATATTTTTTCTATATGTAACACTATTTTGGTATATGGGAAAAATATGATAATATAATATTTCATGTGAAAATATATAAAACTATAATGTTGCATGTGGAAAAATATGATACTATGTTAGTGCGACGGGAGTGCAAGAAATTATTACAAGTGGTATTATTAATTCTGCAGATTATTGGCAATCGCAATATGAGTTAAGTTAAAAAAAGAATATTTATTACAAAATTTGTCAAATCGGAAAAACTAGCTGAAAATTGGAAAAAACAAAAGGGAAAAATATATTTTTGCAGCTGTGTGCTGTGGGTCAAGCGAGGTCATCACTGGCCGCCATTGTATAACTAAGAAAGACACCATTGAAAGCTTTGAGCTTTTACGGCCGGTGGAAGTGAAAAATATATGTAGTCAAAACACGACTTTCAAAACCTTTGATGAGGTTAAAGAAGGTCAGATCCTTGATTCCCGAATTTGCTGGGAAAAGATTTGTAAATTTGAAAACTTGAATGATGTAATCGGGAAGAAGAAGAAAAGAAATTATATTGATAGAAATATTGCTATTTCATTGGTTAAACCAAGGGAGTAAAATCTCTCCGCCCCATGATGCAAGCTTGAGACCAGTCGACATGTAGCGACTGAGGGAGAAGTATTCCCAACCGGGAGCCATGCCGTTTGGGTGTCAGCCGTAGAGACAGTGACGGTTGCCTCCGATAGCTCCTGACTGAAGATGTTAAAAAACGTAGAGAAGCCTGCCGCCGAACGACTTAAAAAAGTTAAAGTCAAAAAACGCGCCTATGATAGAGTCCTGGCTGAAGATGTATGGAAACAGAAAGAGCCGAGAAAGAGTTAAATTTGAAAAGAGTTGTTGCTGCCGCGCCGGGCTAAGGCACACAAGACGAATTTACTGCCGTCGTCACAGAGACCCATCTTCAGCTGTCTCTGTAACGCTTCGGTGAAAATCCCTGATAAGACTTTTTGAACCGTCAAAACTTGAAAAAAAACTTGAAATCTCTGATCGGAGTGAACAAACATTACTCTCAAACTAAAACTTTCGTCCTGTTGTCAGAATAGGAATTCGACGACTGTTATATTCTATTTCTGTTTACTGTTATTTTTTTTGTTTTTTTGTTTTTTTGTATATAAATACTCTTTTTGCAACTTATACAGGCATCATCGAATTTACTTATTTATTTATTATTTTGGTGCCGTTTTTTTAATAACCCAAATGTGAACGCGCATCCAGCCTGGTTCGACGTGGTACAGATACAGCTAGCAAGATTTCAACGTACCTTTCTTTGGATCAAAATTCCCAGCGTGGGCAAGGAGGAACACTGTTGTAATATCCGACTTGAAGACCAGCTATTGTGCCGAAGCCATCACGACGAGCGATCCGAGAGCGTCGTCACATGTATAGGAGGATTGATATTAGATAAGACTTCAATATATTTTCCTTTTTTTCGAACGAATATTTTCTTTCTTAATACTTTGTTTAGCTTTTTGAAAGAATATTTTATTATTCCAATACACCTTTGGATTTTTGTGTCACTTTTTTCCGTTTTTCTTTTAAAACAAAGAATAATTACAGAAGCTGAATAATATAACAAAGCACTGAAGTTTTCTATTTAGTTTTTTAATTATTTTAAACTTCTGGTTTGTTCTTTATTTAAAATAAATAATTTTGTAAAAATTTAAATATATTCATATATATATATATATGTGTGTGTGTGTGTGTGTGTGTGTGTGTGTGTGTGTGTGTGTGTGTGTGTGTGTTGTAATTTTGTTATTACAACGGTTTATAAAAGCATAATATCACTACACAAAAATTTTCATGTTTCAGAACAAAACTGTTCCTCTTCAGGTGATATGTTAAAATAAATGATGAAAATGATTTATTTGAAAATATAAGTTGAATTCATGGTTATTTAGAAAATTAGGGAGTGGTAGTTGGAGGAAATGCATTTAGGTGTGTCAATATTGTTCAGTTAAAATTGAGAATTATGTAACCATGGAGATTAAATATTTGGGTTATGAAAGGGGGCAAGGGGGTTGGATCTATACATATCACTTTTTAATTTTGTCTGGATAAGATACATAGTGGGAACTTAGATTTGTTAAATGGATAAACAGAAGTTTTTAACAGGAGGTTGGATTTTATTTTTTTTTTTATTGAACAATAGATCTTTTAACTACTATCTATGAGTAAAGGGGAAAGAAAGTTTAGGTCTGAATTAGGATTAAGTAATCGTGGCATACTTAGTTATACTATATTAAGAACAACAATTAAGTACTATTAAATATTATTCCACTCCACTCTCATCAGTATTCTCATCCTCTGATACCGACTTTCTGACACCCCCTACAACCTGTCACTCTTTGTCATAACTTTCCCCCTATGTAACCCTCTGCAAAACAGTGGCAATAAAATGCTTTGTTTGGGGCGATATGATTATAAAAATGGTATGGGTAATTTAATTTATTAAAATAATTTTCATTTTTTTTATTTATGTTCGAGAATAAGTTATAAATGAAACATTGTAAGTAATTTTTTTCGACCTATAAAGCGAGGCAATTCTGAGAGAATTAATAGTCCTACCAGGATTCATTACTATCGGCCACAGTCTTAACATCAGAATACAGGGGTGTGCACTACATTCCGGAAAAATATACTGAAAGAAAAATTGTGTTTGTTCAGAATGACAAGTATTTACATGACAAATTACTTTAGAACATTGTTGTATAATCTCTCTTCTACCATATTATTTAATCAAGCCGACCTCCAGCTTCAATTACAGCCTCTACACGAGGCCGAAACCTCCTACAGGCGTTGGTCACTTGCTCCCTGGACAAGTTGACCATGGTCTCGATGACGGCAGTCTTCAGGGAGTCGACAGTATTGTGTGCGCGTTTGTTGGATTCTCTCTCTCAAGTACGCCCCAAGAAGTAGGTAATAGCCGCAGAAATTCAGGTGGCCAGAAATCCTTTGACCAGAACATGTCCAGATTCTTGTCACCCCTAAGCCTGGACCAATTTGGACACATGAGCAGGAGCTTCATCCTGTTGGAAGAGCCATGGCTTTCCTACAGCTACCTGAACAATCCATGGCTTCACAACATTCTTCACGACATCCAGGTAGACCTCCTTCGTCACGGTCTGATCTTTGCCAAAGAAGTGGGGAGGCATGACGTCCCCTTCATTGGAGATCACCTCGGGTCAGTCCTGTGTTTTTCTCTGGGGAGTCAGGGACTCACCCCCAGCCTCATCAGACTCTTCGAAGGTCTTGGAAATTAAAAACTCAACATTCTCTTTTGGCGTGTGGCCACAATGGAGGGTCACAATAATTGCAGTACGGCGCTCGAGTTCACTGGACATTTTGCCTAATTTTTCTTAATTCGTTGTCATACAAATCTGAAACAAAAACAAAAAAATTAATATATTTAATATGGTTGTCATTTCATGCCAAGTTAAAGTTAATTCGGATTGTAGCGCACACCCCGGTATATGTAGATGATACAGTGTTGATAGAAGACACGAATAAAACAAGTTCTTTTGTAGAAGTTAGTTAAGGAAAGCAAGAAAAAAATACTAAACATCAAAAACAAGAAGACAGACTGCATCGTTGTTAGCAAAGGAAAAATTTCCAAAAGAAAATGATTGATTGGAAATACCGAAATTCAAAAGCTGCATCAATTTAGATATCTAAAAAGCGTATTACCAGAGGACGGAAAGAGGGACACAAAGTTCAGTAGAGGCATTGAGATAGCGAAAAAAATGCTTTTCAAAAGCTAGGCAAAGTATCAAAAAACAGAAAAGTATCATTAGAAACAAAGAGACATAAGCAACAAAAATGTGGCTCTACAGAATGATACTGAGAATAACATAGGGGCAATGGCTAAATACTTGAGTAAATGTCAACAAGAAGGACGTATGACTAACATCATGAAAAAGACAGTCGAAATTTATCGAGTAAAACGGCTTGGAAGACTTGATACTCACAAGACAGACGGAAGATAAGAGAGGTAAAGAAAAAAACATCCTTGGTAAGCTTGAGCGAATTGATAGAGGAGCAGGGTTTAGAGAGATAGAAAAGAGACAAAAGTTTTTAAAACCTATAAAGGACAGGAAATTATGGAGAGTCATGATCGCCAACGTCCTGAAGTGACATGGTACATAGAAGAAGAAGGACCTATCGAAAACAAGAATAACAACGCACACCTTACCTAACAAGCATATTGTAAATGTACAGTACTGTTCAAAAGTATTAGGACAAGAACTATTTTATCTTTTATGAGGCATATTAATAGAAAATAAACAATTTAATTAATTTTATTTGATTTACTAAACAAATGCTTTAACAAGAAAAAAATCCTTGATACAAAATAAATTTACTATTTAGTATAATAGCCTTTTGCTTTGATCACAGCCTTCATTCTGTTAGGCATTGACATCACAAGCTTCTTTAATGTATCTAATGGTATCTCCTGCTAAGCAGCTTGTATTTGTTCCCAAAGTATGTCTTGTGAAGTAACATCAGATTTATCAATTTGAGAGGGGTGAATAAGAAAAAGGCCAGTTATATGTTACGGGTAGGGTCTAGTAGGTCTCCGTTCATGTTTAAATGAGATCGAATTGAGCTCCGTTCAGAGAGATGCAGCGTAAGTTTTCGAGTTAGTTTTGTAGTTGTAAGGCCGATATAATTATTTACCAAATTAGGATGAAGAACGCAGTTCTTCAAAGGACATGTGAATTCGTAAATAATATTGGTTCGTTGTAGTTTGGATCTCGCGGGTGAATTGTTATGTTTGACGAGGAGTTTGAATGTTGTATAATAGTTGATGAATTTATTTATTTTTATTTAAGTGGACGGGAGTTGCGTATTTTCGGATGCTGTTTCGAAGTGAATATTCACTTCGAAAAACTGATAATAATGTAGACATTATTCACTCCGAAGATCGAAAAGTAAAAATAATTTACTCACTCTACTCCGTGTCAGTTGAAAACGAGAGGCCAAGTAGATTTAGAGTGTTGTTCTCCTGGAGTTAAGCATCAGTCATCCTGATGGTAGTCAGACAAGGTTCTCTGTGGTGATTAAATGGAAGTAGTTTCATTTTGGAGACGTTAAGATTTGCAAGCCATTTCTTGTCTCAGTTAACCACTGATTAGAGGTAATTTTCAAGAACAGTTTCTAGGTTTACTTTGTTAGGCTTATTGGATTTATGAGAGTATTAAAATTGAGCTTAAAATCTGAAATGCAAAATTAATCAATTCCTATTTTATTAATCTTAGTTAAGATTAATGTATATGAAGGACTACATGAGTGAACAAAGTGTCAATGAAATGATTTTGGTTGTCTTTGTATGTTATTACCTCTAACCTCTCCCTCCCAAGGAAACATAGTTCTGATTAATTAATAAAAATCTTGAGTATTTAATTCTGTAAAATTATTAAAAGTTTAAAAAAATTAATTTAAAATTCTATACTCAGGGTGAAAAGTGGTTTTGTGGTAATTAAATAAAAACAGTTTTGTTTTGAATAACTTGGAGAAAGAAGTGAAGAGGGAACATTAAAAGAAACAGGTTCCATGAAGACACAAGATGGTGATTGATGTTGCATTTAAAATTTTTAAGATCGTAGGTGGCAAGTAAGAAATTCATGAAAAGAAACAATACAAATGGCATTTGTGTCTAGCTAGTTAAGCAGTAAAACGGTGAGACCTAATTACCAATCTAGCAGTATGCTTAAATTCATGCAGTCAAGACACCAAAGAAAGAAAAAAATGCCAGAACAATTGCCATGAAAATATTTGTAGACAAGACAGAGGGAAGATCTATCACGTTAGATGAGAAAGTGACTGAAGTTGACTCTTCTTTGAATTTTGTCAAGAAACTTAAAATAAATAGTAGAAGCACTAGACCAGATAAGGGAACAATATTCAATGCACAAATAAAGAGTAGATTTATAAATGTGCATGATGGATTTTGACAAGACATTTTTTTCACAACTCAGTGAAACAACTTTTTCAATGGTAAACATAGCAATTGATTTAATATACACAGTCACTCCACTTCATGTCAGTGAAAAAGTGCGAACCCAAGAAGGTTCAAAGTGTTGCTCTCCTAGAGGTAAATATCAGCTATACTGATGGTAGAAAGGATTTTTCTGGTGATTAAATAAAAACAATTAAAATAGTAGCAGTTGTGTGTAGCTAGTTCAGCAGTAAAACGGTGAGACCTCATTACCACTCCAGTAGTATGCTTAAATGCATGAAGTCAAGACACAAAAAAAAAAAATCAGAAAAATTACCATGAAAATATTTTTAGAAAAGACAGGGAAGATATATCAGGTTAGATGAGAATATAACTGAAATTGAGATGCCAGGTCAAGATCAGTTATATGACAGACTCTTCTTTGAATTTTGTCAAGAAACCTAAGGTAAATGGTAGAAGCACTAGGACAAATACGGAAACAATATTCAATGCACGGACCAATGATAGATTTTTAAATGTGCATGAATGATGTTGACAAAAACTATATTTCGCAACTCATTAAAACAACTTTCTTAACAGTCAGTCAGTTAAGTGCCATACGTGAAACACGCTTATGCGATCATGTCTCGAAAGAGACATGACTGACTGGGCAGCAGATTATCCCACAGTAGGTTGCCATTGCTTTCTGCGGTAGACTGGTTGCCAGCCAAGGCTATAGAACCCAATCTGTTTTGTTATTTAACCCATAACTGGAAGGAAGAGATGGATTAATACTTTTCCCAAGGGCATTTGCGCGAAAGTGAATGCAATGATTTCAACTGGTAATCGAACTCCCCCCCCCCCCCCGATTTCTAGTTCCGAGCCGATATCCACTGCACCACAACGCAACGGTAGACATATTAATTAATTCAATATACACAGTCACTTCACTTTATGTCAGTGGAAAAATCTGAGCCTATGAAGTGCAAAATGTTGCTACCCTGGAGTTTAGCATCAGCTATACTGATGGTAGCATAAAAGCTCATCTGTGGTTATTAAATTAAAGTAGTTATTGTTTGGTTTACAAACCATTTCTTGCTCCAGTTAACCACTGATTAGATGCTCTTTTTAAGAACAATTAGCTGCTTCACTTTATTAGATTTGTCGGGTTAGCTTCTAAGACAGGAGTAAATGTGCGTGTCATCTGCATAAATACATATCTGGAAACTACTGACATCGGGGAGGTCATTGATGAAGATCAGAAACAGCGTAGTTCCCAGGATAAAGCCCGTGTGAACATTTGCGTCCATAGACTGTGGAAGCGAGCCTGTTCAACACGACTTTCATTCACGGTTTGTTATGACCAGTTAGATGAAAAAGAAATATATTCGTTCTGTGACACCATAGACTTAGAGCTTGCACACTAAGGTCAGCATGCCAAACCCTGTCGAACACCTTCTATATAGCTAGAGCCACATCCCGATAACCTGATAGACAAATTCAGTGACAGACTTTCACATCGGCGGTAAACGAAGGATATGTGGACATAATTTATATGGATGTTTGTCCTTCTTTTGGTCTGAGATCCCCGAAATTTGTAAAACTATTTTTTGATACATCATGTATAAAAACAGAGTGCGATGACTAAATTGTCGTTTGTTTAAGCGCAAAAATTAAGCATAAATTAAAATAACACTGACATTTGTGGTGCAGTGGTAATCGGCTCGGAACAAGAAATCGGGGAGCCGAGTTCGAATTCCAGTTGAATTCATTGCATTCACTTGAGAACGGTATTAATCCGTCTCTTCCTTCCAGTTATGGGTTAAATAACAGGTCAGGTTGGGTTCTATAGTCTTGGCTGGCAACCAGTCTACCGCAGAAAGCAATGGCAACCTACTGTGGGATAATCTTCTGCCCAGTCAGTTATGTCTCTTTTTCGAGACATGATCGCCCAAGCGTGTATCACGTATGGCACTTAACTGACTGATTAACCAAAACTACCAAAAAATCTCTTGAATACTAAAGAGTAAATTTATGACATAAATCGCGATTGACTTCAACTTACGAATCACCTGCTTCTCTTCCGGACGGTCTTTTTCTTTAAGTTCGTGAATGCCTTCTGTTCATCTTTGATGTTTAAAAAGTTTTGTTGATCTGTCACTCAATTGCGCCCCATAGATAAGAAACCATAGGGGTTGCAGCCCGGGGAGTTAGATGCCAAGATGTAAGGGGTGATACTTTTCGGGCATTCATGACTGGATTTTCCTGCCTGTATGGCAATGGTGAAGAGTCCTGTTGCCAGATATAGGCTCTTCTGTTAGCTACCCTCTAGACCCAGAGTAGCAGTCTCTTCTCAAGGCACTTGATTTGGGCCTCCGTCTTGAGTTTGAGGATCTGTGGATAGATGAATAGAGGCCTAACATTGTCATCTCCAGTGATTATTCCAAACACGTTCGTAATCACAATTAAACTCACCCAACTCTTTCCAAATCCTTTGCCCTGTCCTGAGATTTACACTCAAACACACTAAAATGTTCGTATGGGAACTTCCGGCGAGAAAGCCAAGAAATACAGTATGTTGTTTCCAAATTTTTGGCAAAGTGAATTACGTTTTGGCGCTCTGTTTCTTACAGACGATGCCCAACTGCCGCTACTATACTGTGCAGTCGACAAAATTTAAAACAAACAACGAGCATGCATGAATTAAAAATATAAAAACTCGAGAGATAGATAGATAGATAGATAGATAGATAGATAGATAGATAGATAGATAGATAGAACAGAATTAGATAGATAGATAGATAGATAGATAGATAGATAGATAGATATGAACAGAATTAGATAGATAGATAGATAGATAGATAGATAGATATGAACATAATTAGATAGATAGATAGAGATAGATAGATAGATAGATAGATATGAACAGAATTAGATAGATAGAT
>JBBBDQ010001299.1:1657500-1681075 GCA_037127315.1 Ascarosepion bandense
ATATATGTATATATATATGTATGTATGTATGTATATATGAACTAAGTCCAGTATATATATGAAATTTTACGAAATGAATTAACGCTGACATATTTGTCATTTTGTTTTTTTAATTTATTTTATTTATTCATGCAGAAGATGTGTTTTCCTAACAAGATTTCTCAATTATTCTGAACGTTAGGTATATACAAATACACTGATTATAAGAAATAAAAAGACAAAGTTATAAAAAACAGGGCATTTAATCAAATGCGAGTATCCATTAAAACAATGTCTAAACAAATAAATTATATATTAAAAAACTGTTAATTCCAACCCTTTTATTTTCCTGTGTATCGATAATTTTTTTTTTTTTTTTTTTATTTCTACCTGGAAAAGATCTTTGAATTTGAATAAAGTTTTGGTTTCAGCCGTTACCGAAGAAGCGAGGAATTCCTCGTAGAAATGACTATCTAACGGATTTATATATCGAAATTTTTGTGATATATATATATATTTAAATATGTGCATTTAGGCAGGAATTGTTTTTAAACATGTCAGATTAAATAAATTGCAAACAATATGTTTTCTTACTTTTAATATAATCGTTCATACTCACGGATAATCTTTCGCGTATTACAATCAAAAGATGTCAGAAATGAGCTGTAACGTTGACAGATGATATTTTCATTCATTTATTTAGGTACCCAAGTACTTTCAACTTCTTTCCGAAGTCATCTTCAGGTGTTTGAGTGATGACAACAAATCTAACCGGAAAACTCTGTTGCTAAGAATTACTGTACATTTTTTTCTTGCTTCAAAATGTTTTGCTTGTAATACGCGAAAGACTATCCGCGACTATGAAGGGATTTTATTAAAAATAAGCAAACATATTATTTGCAACTTATTTAATCTGACATATAAATATATATATATATATATAAACTTATTTATGAATAGAACTTTGTCTGTGTGTGTATGTGTGAGTGTGTCTGTGTGTGTGTCCGTTACCTACAGACACCGAAACGGCTGAACCGATTTCCTTGAAAATTTACACAGTTGTACTATAAGTGTTTGCGAGTGTTCTTAACTAGGTTTTGAGTCGAGGTACCCCCGATAAATATTGATAATCGAAAAAATCGGGTCCGATTTTAATCAAATTTGATACACTCATAGACAAAGACATACGAAACGACATTGAAGTTTCAAGGTTGCAGTTCTTACAATAGTACAGAAAATCGATAATATATATATATATATATATATATATATAAAAGGCAAGATGTTTGTGTGTGTGTCTGTTTATCTGCCTGTATGTCTGTATTTTTTTCAGCCCTTTTATTTTAGTTTTTGCTTCGGGTTTGGCTCTAAGTAGATATAATTGTAGTTCTTAGTCTCAGCCATGATACCATTTACTCAGAGGACTTATTTAACCTTCAAAATTCAGTTTACGACGAAAAAAACTTATTTGATATCGATACCAGGAAATCAAAATTTTACTTACATCCATTCATTTTTTGCTTTTTAGTCTTTCATGCCAACGTCCAAAGAGTCTGAGCTCCAGGACCATGGATTAGTTTAAAAGTTTTCATTACAAGCGAGCAACGCCGCGCTATAATGCTAGTATGTATATATGGGGCGGCGTCTTTTAGAGAGTTCTTGTGCCTATCTTTATGCTATATCGCTTATGGTTTGATGAGCAAAGCGTTTATCTGTAGCTGCAAAAAAAAGGTTACGAGTTTATTGCTGATCTTTTAATGTGCCATAAAAGAATTACTTATGATTCTTGTGTTGGCTTCATTAGCACCGTTCTTTTTTAAAATCCTTCCCAAAGGAGGAGGAGGAGGATATGCAAGATAAAGATGAAAAAGAAGAAGAATGTTTTAGTTTATCCTTTTAGTCTATATCATTTCGTTCATGTGAAGAACACACTTTGACTGCTAGAAAAAAACGTAACAGGGTCCTTAAATATATGTGTAAACTTAGTAATAAACATAATGAAAATGCTTAATCTAAAAAGCAACACTCCCACGAAGCAGTGCACCTAGTAATAAAATAGTTATAATAATGAAAAAATTTACCCTAGAAAGCAACAAAAATAAGATGGTGTAAAACTAGTAATCAAATAATAATATTTAAATGCTTCATCTAAAAAGTAACTATAATAACGTAATAAAACTAGTTATATAATGATAGCAAAAATGCTTAATGTAAAACACAACATTAATAAGATATTGGTAAAATTAGTAATAAAATAATAATAGTTAAATGCTTCATCTAAAAAGTAACCATAATACCATGTAATAAAACTAGTTGCATAATGATAGTGGAAATGATTCATCTAAAAAGCAACAATAAAATAGACCGAAACTAGTACTTAAATAAAAAGAAAGTCGCCAACAATAATACGTTTGTACTAAATTGATAATTAAATCCTAATAAAAATCCATCCTACAAGTTTATCCTTTAAAAAGTTTTCGGGCATGATATAGCCGTAAGCTTGGCTACGTCTTCAGAATGAAAAGATGAAACCGGTACAGAAATTTAGCTGTCTAATGTATAAGTGATGTGCTTTGTGGTGCAGTGGATATAGACTCGGAACGACAAATCAGGGCGCCGAGTTCGAATTCTAGTTGAATTCCTCGCTTCCACTTACGCACAAATACCCTTGGGAAAGGTATTAATCCATCTATTCCTTCCAGTTATGGGTTAAATAATACGAGAAACTGGGTTCTATAGTCTTGGCTGGCCAACAGTCTACCGTAGAGAGCAATGGCAACCTACTGCGGAATAATCTTCTGCCCAGTCAGTCATGTCTCTTTCGAGTCATGATCGCCTAAGACGTTTATCACGTATGGCACTTAACTGTCTGAATGTATAATACACGACGGATAATGTGACGTCAAAATCCGAAGGCACACTGGGATAGCAAAAGGTGCCTCCCTAAAGCTAAGTAAAGTATTAAGAAATGGGAAATTTTCGTTAGAATCAAAACTGAACTCTCATGTAATATTAACCCTTCTATATAACAGTGAATGCTGGACAATTTCACCACAGATGGGGATAACACAAATGTGTTTCTACAGAAGGATATTGAGAATATCATGGACAGAATGCGTAAAAACAAAACAAAGGAGTCTTTAAAAAAAATGGAAACAACAAGGATACTTATGATAGAGGCTTTCTAACCTTTTCTTGGTTATTTAAAGTCGAAATATATTTCGGATCTTACGAGTTTGCTCACAGTATACTGTGTTTCCCATTCGTCACCAATCTAAGTACTGACCAGGCTCGACGTTGCTTAACTTCCGTGAACGATTGAGAGCAGGTGTTTTCAGCGTGCTTTGACCGTAAGCTTATTAAGATAGAGGATAAGTTTGTTAGCTACAAAGAAAGAGATTATAAACTGACGCCTTATGTCTCGACAATTGATTATGAATGAAGAAAAATGTGGTTCTACAGACAGATTCTGACACTGCTATGAAGAAGGATAAATTTTTCGAAGAATAGGCTGATAATATGTT
This sequence comes from Ascarosepion bandense, assembly GCA_037127315.1. Taxonomy (NCBI): domain Eukaryota; kingdom Metazoa; phylum Mollusca; class Cephalopoda; order Sepiida; family Sepiidae; genus Ascarosepion; species Ascarosepion bandense. The sequence continues at coordinate 1,661,004 of JBBBDQ010001299.1, forward strand.
GTGGAGTAGTTTTCGCACTGAAGGTTATAATCGTGCTATGTCGGTTGCTAATCGACTTAACGCACCCAAAATTTTAGGAACTTGGAAATCTTCAACTGAAAGCTGACTCCTTAGTATTCAGCTAACTGTCGACTAATATCAACTGGCTAGTAGTTCTACTGAACTCTAATAGAACTCTAAAGAACTTTTATGAACTTCCCAAGAACTTCTCAAGAACTTCTCAAGAACTCCTCCCGTTACCTTCCTGTTAACTCTCATTAATATAGGAGGGAGAATTCATTATCTGAGGAATAGGTGTGTTTCCCCATAACATTATAGAAACAGTATTAGTAAAAAAAAACATTGAAATGTACGTAGTACATTATGAGAAAAGTGAGCTTGGCGAACCCGACACTCAGAGAGCATGTACAATTTTTTTGTAAATGGATGGGAGAAGCGGTAACAAAGAAGGATGTTTAGACTTACAAGAGTAAAAAAAAACGAAATGTATCGGGTACAATATGAGGAAAGTATGTTTGGGGAACTCTCAATGAATCTATTAACAATCTTCTGTGAATGGGTGCGAGAGGCGGTAAAAAGAAAGATTTTTAAACCTACAAGGGCGTTGACGAAAAGTATGTTTAGGCCTACAAGAGTAAAATAAAAGTTTGGGTCACATTTTGTTTTAAATGGGCTTGGCGAATCTGACACTTTCAGGTCATTTTTTAACGATCTTTAGTGAATGAATAGGATGGTGGTCACAAAGAAGACTATTTAGGCCTGAAAGTATAAAAGACAATTGAAATGTGTGGGTCACATTTTGAGTAATATCGGTTTGGGGAAATTTACACTATCAGAGAATCTAATCATAATCTTCTTTCAATGGATGGGATGGGCGGAAAAACGGATATTTCGACACACAAATGCAAATATCTAGGTCATATCATGAGGATAGTGGTTTAGCGAACTTGACACTCTCGGAGAATCTACTAACATTTTTCTGTTAATGGATGGGAGAGTCCGTGACATTTATCTAGATCTACAAGAGTAAAAGAAAATTGAAATGTCTGTTTAAGATTACAAGGGAATCAGGTTTGGTGAAACTGACACTCTCATAGGATCTACTAATATTTTTCATTATTGGATGTGAGGAGTGGTAAGTATGGAAGTTGTTTAGACTTACAAGAGCAGAAAATAATTGAAATGTCTGGGTCACATCATGAGGAAAATGGGCTTGGCGAACCTAACACTCTTCGAACATCTATTAACATTCTCAAGTGTTTTGAGGACCAAAACAAAGAAGGATATTTAGAACTACCGGAGACAGGAAATTTGTGGAGAACTTTGATTTCCCATGCTCTCAAATTACACAACCCATAGAAGAAGAAGAAGAAGAAGAAGAAGAAGAAGAAGAAGAAGACAGGAATTTAATCAGCCATAGAAGCAGTAAAAGATGTCTTCTAGATACTGAGCAAGGTATTAAACAATTGACAGGAACAAAGTAAACATTGCCAGATGTTTATGCCATATTGAAACCTATTTTATGGCGGTGAAAAATAAAGTTTTCTCGTATAAATATTTTTAATAGCTGATTTTAAGCAACCAACATGTGGCTATATCAACCAACGCTGATATATAGTTTGGAAAAAGAATTTGGGGAATGTCTTCTTCTTCTATGTGCCGTGTCCCTTCAGGACGTAGACTATCACAGCCTTTCACGTCTCGTCATCCTTTGTAACTCTTAACTTCTTTTTTTCTCTCTAACCCTCCTCTGTTCTCCATTTGTTCCCTCCCATCAAGTATGTCATGTCTCTCTTTTTCTCTATCTGTTCTGTGAGCATCAGATTTTCCAAGCCTTCCTTCCTCATTACTACTCCCAGAAACTTCAGCTGTCTTTTCCTGGTGTTAAGTGTAAGTTTTCTTCATTTTTTATTAGATTGTTTAGCATTTGCTGCCATATTGAAGGACGGACTTCACATAACAATCCAGTGCTCTATTCCAACAAAATTTTCCTGTCACTCAGTACTCTACTCAGCTTTTGGAATGCATTCTTGACCATGCCAATTACGTTTTCGGATCTTAGTATCGCCCTTTCCGTCCCCTGTAGAACACTTCCCAGGTATTTAAATTTCTGTACCTGCTGGACTTTAGTATCCCCGCTCTGTAGTTGGAATTTTGGGCACATTTTTTTTTTTTTTACTGATGACCATGCATTCAGTTTTCTTTTAGTTTTTAGTGTTTTCAATCAGAAATATAAATCTTTTGGAGGACGCCCTAGAAAAGAATGTTTGGTGAATCTAACACTGACAAAACACATCGGAGTATCTGTTGTGGATTTTCGTCACCAATTTGTTGTGGAGTCGTGGCGAAACTTCCGCACAAGGTTGTAGTGACCAGTTTGTGCCGAAAGTAAGACACGGAACAAGAAGATAGGTTCAGAACAGTGTATTAGTATAACAAAAAACAAGATATACAAAAGAAGTGTTAATAATAAATATATATATATATATATAGAAATAAGTCCGAAGGTATTATTACGCTGCCTATTGCCTGACTACTAGCTGTCGTTAACTGCCTTCGTTAACTGCCTTGTGTTAGCTCTTGATGCTGGACAATATCATTAAAGATGAAGGAAAATCTTGAAGCAACTGAAATTTGGTTATACAGAAGGATGCTTCAAATATCATGGATCGAGCATGTGAGCAATGTTTAGGTCTTGGAAATAATGGAAACAAAAATGAAATTAATAGTGAGCATTAGGAAGAGACAGCTGAAGTTCCTGGGACACCCAATGAGGAAGGAGTGCTTGAAGAATCTGATACTAACAGGCCAGATAGAAGGAAGAAGAGACAGAGGAAAGCAACGGATAACATATCTGAAGGACCTAATCAGGTGGACGACGGAACGAGGATTGCATGGTGTAACAGGAGAAGGCGTGCTCAGAACCACCAGGGATAGGGAAACGTGGAAGGCCATGATCGCTTACGTCCTGGAGGGACAAGGCACATAAAAGAAAAGAACTCCAGAATGAACTCTTCCTAACACTATATATACTGCGCCTCTCAAGATAGATAGATAGATAGATAGATAGAGAGAGAGAGAGAGAGAGAGAGAGAGAGAGAGAGAGAGAGAGTCGAGTTGGTAGTAGCAAGAGACAACGTATACGTAATCAGGGAAAGTGTGAATGATCCTAGGAATACATTATTTGTTTTGTTTTGGTTAATTTACACAAGGGTATATGTTCATATCATATAAATCATTCAGTGACTTGAGGTGCTCTTGAACTGTTTATTAGATTAAAGGTTTTGAAATATGAACGTAAGAATATACGCGAGAGTATGCGCGCGCACATACACCCACATACATCCCCTACTACTGCACTGAGTAATAGTTAACATGACCATTACAAGGGTGTCTCGGTCCTTTCTCCTCACACACGAGGTGGCTGCCTTGGAGCAACTATTAGCAAAGAATAAGATAGCAATGTGTGTTGAACCCATTGCCGGGGCTCCGCATGACGGTTTTGCGTCAACTTATCTGTTGAAAACACACACACACACACACACACACACAAAAGAAGTGTTATAATAAATATATATATATAGAAATAAGTAAGTCCGAAGGTATTATTACGCTGCCTATTGCCTGACTACTAGCTGTCGTTAACTGCCTTCGTTAACTGCCTTGTGTTAGCTCTTGATGCTGGACAATATCATTAAAGATGAAGGAAAATCTTGAAGCAACTGAAATTTGGTTATACAGAAGGATGCTTCAAATATCAGGGATCGAGCATGTGAGCAATGTTTAGGTCTTGGAAATAATGGAAACAAAAATGAAATTAATAGTGAGCATCAGGAAGAGACAGCTGAAGTTCCTGGGACACCCAATGAGGAAGGAGTGCTTGAAGAATCTGATACTAACAGGCCAGATAGAAGGAAGAAGGTTTATTAGATTAAAGGTAGGATCAAAACAGTGTATTAATACAACAAAGAAATAAGATATTCCAAATAAGTGTTAATAATAAATATATATAGAAGTAAGTAGGTCCGAAGGTATTATTACGCTGCCTATTGCCTGACTAGTAGCTCTTGATTACCTGCTTTCGTTAACTGCCCTCTCCGAAATAACTCAGGTAATGACATATAACAAAGAGAAAGAGTCCATTCCTCGTAGGAGGGTACCATAACATTATCATAATGACAACAAGAAGTTTAAACAAGGAGGCATTGCTGAAATCAATAATGTGTATGAAATTGTTGAGAGTCATAATCACCAACTTCCTGAATGTTCATGACAAATTGAAAGAGAGATAAAGTTCGAGAAGATGGATGGAGGAACAACTACCACAAATTTCAACAGTGCAACCGAATTGAAAAAATAATATCTATATAAGAAATTTGTGAAAATGGATGAAAGAACAAGTATAACAGAGACAAAGAGGGAACAAAAATGGGTCAGGACACTGTAGAGAGCCAAGGTGCAAACGACTTCAAGTGAGATGACAAACTGAAAGAAAGCGAAATAGCCTACTTGACAAGTCTGAGCAATTGAATGCGGGAATAATTATCATAAAAATCAGAAGAATGTTAAAGAAGCAAAATTTCGGAGACCAATAAAAAACAGGACGCTGGGGAGCGCCATTATCGCCAATGTCTTGAAGTGACATAACAAATTGAAAAAAACAAAATAACCTACTTGACAAGTCTGAGCAATTGAATGCGGGAATAATTATCATAAAAATCAGAAGAATGTTAAAGAAGCAAAATTTCGGAGACCAATAAAAAACAGGACGCTGGGGAGCGCCATTATCGCCAATGTCTTGAAGTGACATAACAAATTGAAAAAAACAAAATAACCTACTTGACAAGTCTGAGCAATTGAATGCGGGAATAATTATCATAAAAATCAGAAGAATGTTAAAGAAGCAAAATTTCGGAGACCAATAAAAAACAGGACGCTGGGGAGCGCCATTATCGCCAATGTCTTGAAGTGACATAACAAATTGAAAAAAACAAAATAACCTACTTGACAAGTCTGAGCAATTGAATGCGGGAATAATTATCATAAAAATCAGAAGAATGTTAAAGAAGCAAAATTTCGGAGACCAATAAAAAACAGGACGCTGGGGAGCGCCATTATCGCCAATGTCTTGAAGTGACATAACAAATTGAAAAAAACAAAATAACCTACTTGACAAGTCTGAGCAATTGAAAGAGGGAATAATTATCATAAGAATGCTAAAGGAACGGGAATTGCTGTGAGCAGCAAACGAGAGGACGCTTTGGAGAGCCGTGATCACCAATGTCTCGAAGTGGCATGACAGACTGACTGAAAAAGATATAACCTACTTGACAACTCTGAGCAACTGAACAAAGAAATAATTATCAGAAAAATCAGAAAATTCTAAAGGAGCAGAAATTGTGGAAAGCAGCAAAATACAGGAAGATGTGGAGAGTTGCATTCGTTTATACCTTGAAGGTAATGAACATAGAGAGAATGTGTATGAAGAAAGTTTGATTAATTTCATGATTACAATTTGTTGGAAATTTGTGAAAACTGAACTCGTTCCAGGAATAATGGTGCCATTAGACAATCTATGTTAATCAATGATCACGTTGGGATGAATTCCGTTCAGAGTTAAATGAAAAGAATGATTCTTCTTCTTCGTTTTGTTTGTTTGTTTGTTCTTTTTGTTGTTAATCATTTCACCACAAGCAAGGCATTCCACTGCCACTATTGCGCATGGGGCTACATAGGGGAAGGTAAAGAGAGAGAGGGGTTAGATATAGGAAATGTCAAAAGGAGGGTGATAGATGGGTAAGGATACGGAGACTGGGTAGATGGGAAGAGTGTTTGAAAGAATGGAGGCGAGTTAGTGTGTTAGGAGGTGTCTATTGACCTTACATTTAAACTCCTGGAGATTGTAGCTGTCAGGAAAGCAATCATGTGGCAGGGAATTCCACAGTCAGAAGCACGAGAAAGGAAACTGTTGGAGTAGAAATTGCGGTTGCATTTCATTGGTGTCACTGTAAAAAGGTGGGATCTAGTTGCTAATCTAGTATCTCGTGCAAATTCGTACCTAGGAGGCACCAGTGATCTAAATTCATCGGAGCAGAAGCCGTGAAAGTATTCTTCTACTTCTTCTTCTTCTTCTTCTTCTTCTTCTTCTTCTTCTTCTTCTATGTGCCCTGTCCTTTCAGGACGTAAGCGATCATGGCTTTCCGCGTCTCCCTATCCCTGGTGCTCTTAGCACGCCTTCTCCTGTTACACCATGCAACCCTCGTTCTGTCATCCACTAGCTCAAGCACATAAATCTAGAATATAAATGTATAGAAACTAGCATGACCACAAAATGAGGGATCAGTTTATATATTGATTATAATATAGAATTGATCCACCACTTTATATCCACATTATAATTTCTTATAAACAGTTGGCATTTATATTCTTCTTCTACGTGCCCTGTCCTTTCAGGATGTAGGCGATCATGGCTTTCCACCTCTTCCTATCCCTGTTGCCTCTTAGCACACCTTCTCCTGTTACACCATGCAACACTTGTTCCATCATCCACCTGATTAGGTCCTTCAAATATGTTATCCGCTGCTTTCCCCTGTCGCTTTTACCCTATATCTGGCTTGTTAGTATCAGGTTCTCCAAGCCGTCTTTCCTCATTGCATATCCCAAGTACTTCAGCCGTCTCTTCCTGATGCTCAGTATTAATTTCCTTTTCGTTTCCATCATTTCCAAAACTTCATCATTGCTCACATGCTCGCTCCATGATATCAGCAGCAACCTTCTGTAGAACCTCATTTCAGTTGCTTTAAGTTTTTCCTTCATCTTTGATGATATTGTCCAGCATTCACCGCCATAATTAAGAGTTGGAGATAAATTTTTTCTTCACCGATCCTCTTCGTGGAAGGTGGGGATACCTGCCAAAGATTAATTATTTTGACCAGGATCCTAACGTACGGTCATGGTAAGTCAAAAATTAACCTTGCTTTCGCCATAACATATCATTACGCTTGTCACAGACCCTTCTGCTCATACGTGCTTATAACTGTTACTATTCTGGTCAGGTGATCGAAGTTTGATCTCGGTCGCGCTAGTTTTCTTGTGAAAAAATCAAGATATTGATGTTCCATACTGCTTCAGACAACAGTTTATGAAGGAAGCTCCCATTACTAGAAAGAACAATAAAAGTTATTGGACTGGAAAACCTATTTCAATGAAAAGTTATTTTCTTAAAGAAACAATTTATAAATTTTAATAAGATGTAGTACACGCTGCTAGGAAATGAATTCTTAATGATATCTTATAAATAAAGACTAATAATTTTCAAAAGTAAGTGTTGTGGAGTAGTTTTCGCACTGAAGGTTATAATCGTGCTATGTCGGTTGCGAATCGACTTAACGTACCCATAATGTTGGGAACTTGGTAATCTTTCACTGAAAGCTGACTCCTTAGTATTCGGCTAACTACCGACTAATATCAACTGCCTAGTAGTATTACAGAACTTCAATAGAAGTCTAAAGAACTTCTATGAACTTCCCAAGAATTTCTTGTTAACTCTTATTAATATAGGAGGGAGTGTCCATTATCTGAGGAATAGGTGTGTTTCATCATAACAGTCAGTCAGTCAGTTAAGTGCCATACGTGATACACGCTTGGGCGATCATGTCTTGAAAGAAACATGACTGACTAGGCAGAAGAATATCCCGCAGTAGGTTGCCATTGCTTTCTGCGGTAGACTGGTGGCTATAGAACCCAATCTGTCCTGTTATTTAACCCATAACTGGAAGGAAAGACGGATTAATACCTTTCCCAAGGGTATTTGCGCGTAAGTGAATACAATGGATTCAACTGGAATCCGAACTCGGTTCCCCGGTTTCTCGTTCCGAGCCGATATCCACTGTACCACAACGCATCATAACAGTAAGTTAACAAAATTAATCAACCGCACTGTCGTCATAACTTATCTTTATCTTAGATTTTGCACATGACTGCTCATAATCGGTATTATTGTGGTCATGTGATCAAAGATTGCGCACGATTAAACGAGTTTTTTTTTACTGCCGTTACAGTGTAAAAGTGACTTCTCAGCTAGCAGTGTGCACCAGAGATAAACAAGGAGCTGTGGTCCGATTTCTCTGATCGGAAAATGATTAACGGTTGAAACTTATTGGAGGCTTTTAACACAATACGGTGACACTGCACCACCGCCTCGAGGTGTGTCTGAATGGAACGAAAGATTTTAAAATGGCTGGACAAGCCAGACGCTCGAAGAAAAAGCAGGACACACGTTAATCTCCAACACCGACGAAAAATATTTAGCAAGCCTGAAAGATAGTAACCGGCTAGTCATCATCGATGAAGTAGCATGTTCTCTACAGATTTGGATCATTGCTCTTTGTTTCCCAATGGTACACGCTGTTCGAGAAGCGGCCATGTTCACACTGTAACAGCAACATGAAAACTGGTGCCATCAAACTACAAATGCGTAACCACATTAGTTCCGACTATAAGCACGGATGACAAACCTAAAAATGTGTTATGGCTAAAGCGTGGATAATTTTTTACTTAGTCTCGTAAGTTATTAGTAGTTTCCTTACAAGGAAACATTCGGGGTCCATTGACAAGCAGCGTGTGTTATATTCGATTAAAATTTATAAAATTTTTATTTAAGAAAATAGCTTTTCAAGGAAATAGGTTTTCCACTCCACTAACTGTTATTGTTATTTTTAGTATTGGGAGATTTCTTCATAAACTGTTGTCTGCAGTAGTATGGAGCATTAACATCTTGTTTTTTTTTTTTTCAAAAGAAAACAATCGCCAACGAGCCCAAACTTCGATCCCGTGACTACAATAATACCAACTATAAGTGCGTATGAACAGAAGGCCCTGTGACAAACGTAAAGATATTTAATGGTGAAAGTTCGAATTATTGATAACTTTCTTATCCTTGTGTGTGTGTGTGTGTGTGTGTGTGTGTGAGAGAGAGAGAGAGAGAGAGAGAGAGAGAGAATATGTGTATATGTGTGTGGCACGTGGAATTAGAACAGTATTTGATCACGTGACCACAATAGTACCAAATATAAGCACGCATGTGCAGAAGACTATGTTACAAACCTAAGTATATGTAATGACCAAAGTGCAAATAATTTCTTTTACTTACCCTCGTAAAATATTAGTAGTTTCCTCATAAGGAAACATTCAGGATTCATTATTGAGCAGCTAGAGTTATTTATTATTTTCCTTTAGAAACTTTATTTTTCAGGGAAATAGGTTTTCCAGTTCACAAACTGTTGTTGTTCTTTCAAGGAAGGGGAGCTTTCTTTCTAACCTTTAGTTTGAAGTAAGTAAAAAAATTCAAATACTTAGGAAGTGTTTTAACAGAGGATGGAAAGTACGACACGGAGACCCAAGGACGCATTGGTATGGCTAAAGACGCATTTCAGAAGCTAACCAGAGTACTGAAAGACAGGAAAATCTCTTTAGAGACAAAGAAAAGAGTGCTGGATTGCTACGTGATATCTGTTCTTCTGTATAGAAGTGAATGCTGGACGATCTCAACAAAGATGAAGGAGAGGCTTGAGGCAGCAGAAATGTGGTTCTACAGAAGGATGCTGAGGATACCAAAGACGGCGCATGCGTGCAAAGATGAGGTGTTGGAAAGGATGCTAACAAGAAGTAAACTGATAATAAACATCAGGAAGAGACAAATGAGGTTCCTGGGACACGTAATGAAGAAAAAGAGCCTGGAGAACTTGATACTCACAGGTCGGATAAATGGAAGAAGAGACAGGGGAAAGCAGCGCGAGACGTACTTGTTAGGTCTAAGCAAATGGTTGATGGAGCGGGGCTTGGAAAAGGTACCAAGAGAAGAATTACTGAGAGCGACAAGAGACAGAGCCAAGTAGAAGTCCATGATCGCCTACGTCCTGAAGGGGCACAGCACATGAAGAATAAATAAAGCTACAAGACATGTCTGCGTAGCTAATCAGTAATTAGAAGGGGTGGATTCATACCTAATCAGAATTTGATAAACAAATAAGAAATTAAAATGTGGATATAAAGTGGGGGATCAATTCTTTATTATAATCAATATATAAACTAATCCCTTACTTTGTGACCATAATAGTTTCTATCCATTTATATACTAGATTTATGGGCTTGAAGAGACACGGCACAAGAAGAAGAAGAAGTAGAAGAAGAAGAAGAAGAAGAAGAAGAAGAAAAAGAAGAAGAAATAAAACTAAGACATGACTGTGTAGCCAATGGAATCATACCTCATCATAATATGATAAACACATAAGAAATTATAATCTGGGTATAAAGTGAGGGATCAATTTTCTTTTATTATTAATATATAAACTGATCCCTCACTTTGTGGTCATTCTAGTTTCTATCTATTTATATTCTAGATTTATGGGCTTGAGCAAATGGATGCCAGAGCGGGGTTTGGGAGAGATACCAAGATGAAAAATATTGATAGCGACAAAAGACAGAGCCAAGTGGAAGTCCATGATCGCCTACGTTTTGAAGAGACACGGCACAAGAAGAAGAAGAAGAAGAAGAAGAAGAAGAAGAAGAATGGACATCAACATCTTGATTTTTTTTCTTTTTTTTTTTTCGAGTTATATGTCCTATCCATTTTAGTTGTTTTCGCTGTTGAAAGTCTTCAAGCGATGGGTTTTATGTTATTTGGCACAGTTCTTTGTTTACGATTGATAGCACCAAACCATGAGTTTCAAAGAAATGGAATCCTCTCGGAGACCGACAGACTTCATTCGCTAGAATCGACTTTTAACCATTGATCTGAGAAAATTGTTGTATATAGCTGACAGTCTAAATATTTCTAAACGAACTTGGTACATTTCATGATATACATACAAAAGCTTCCATTAGATGCAGCTATTTAAGAATATGACTCCGGTTTTTAGTTTTGGAAGAAAAAAACGTAACTATTTCAACCAAACGGTAAGCTTATAGAATGAAGGCTCTAAAAGTGCATTTTTTATCCAATTTATATTTTTTCTCCTTCATTTTTCTTTTTATTTTTGTTTGTCTTTCACTCTTACAAGAAAAAGATCCATATGTTTTTATTCACCCAAAGACCCTTATTTTACTAGACTATAATCCTAGATATCAGCCTATTCAATTTACTGACAACGAAATTCCAATGCCCCAATCTAATTCCTTTGCTGAACCTTTCGACCTTAAACTCATATTTCCAACTTTAACAACCCTTACATTCCTACGCCACGACTCACCCTTTTCTCAAATATTTAATATCCATTACTTGTCTGCGTACGGTTTTCTCATTAGACAACTGAGGAAAGCTTGATAATCATTTTTTATACACCATTTATCAACATGGCGTCTTTGAACATTTGTTGTTGTTTTTTTTATATCGTTTTTTATTTCTTTAGTATTTAGCAAACAAGGGAGATAACTCAATTCATAATTTAATTCATGGTGGAAAACAGACCGAAAATATGCAAACATTATTTTAAAACCATCTTTGCTTTTCTGTTCTTGATTCTTTTCTGTCTGGTTATCTGTCTTTTTTTTTTCTTTTTTTTTTCTTTTTACTTCAACGCATCTGTTTTGTAATCTCAATTTAAAGTATCAACCAATTGGTTAACAAGTAGTTGATTCTTGTTTATTTCTACAAATTAAAAAAATCAACGTGGATTTATATGAAACTAGCAATATAACCCGGCGTTGCCCGTGTTTAATGAAAGCTTTAAAACTAATCTATGGTCCTGGGGCTCAGATTCTTTGGACGTTGGCACGACTAAAAAGCAATAGTTGCTTCCAGTTAAAGCGAAACTGTAGACTGAAAGAAAACTAAATGGATGTAAGTCAAATTTTGATTTCCTGGTATCGATTTATATATACATATATATATATACATATATCGATTTATATATATATATATATTATCGATTTTCTGCACTATTGTAAGAACTGCAACCTTGAAACGTCTGAATATCGTTTCTTATGTCTTTGTCTATTAGTGTATCAAATTTGATTAAAATCGGACCACTTCTTCTATAACCGAATTTTTTCGATAATCGATTATCGATATTTATCAGAGGTGCCTCGACACAAAACCTAGCTGAGAACACTCGCAGCCGCTTATAGTACTACTGTGTAAGTTTTCAAGAAAATACGTTCAGCCGTTTCGGAGTCTATAGGTAACGGATATATATATACACATACAGACACAAACACACACACACACACAGACAAAGTTCCATTTATAGATAAGTTTAGATTAGATGAAATGAGATTCTACGAAGAAAGAAGGAAAAAATATACAGTGGAACCTGGTGTATGCGACCCCGGTCGTCAACGACCACCTGCTATTAACGACCGTTCTTCTATGCACGGTCGATTTGCTGATGTTAATTGACTCCCAGTGAGCGACCTCTTCCAAAACGCGACCACCGACTAGTATGAAAGAATAAAAATCACTGGTCATCCGACCACTTTAACAGAAATTCAAATTGGTAGTACAGTCCTAACTTCTAAATGAGGAGAATTTAAATTAGTAATCTATTTCATTTTCCTTTAATCTAAGCCAGAAACACTTTCTCGTTGCTTTGTTAAATTAGTGAAGTGTCAAATTTTGATTATTTGTTGAAATGGCGGTGGTCAAACGGCGGCTGTCTTGTATTAACGTGTACTTATTACATTTGACAAGTTCAAGAAATTTGTCGATTTCTGTACCAACTTGGATAAATTCAGGAATAGGAGAAAAAATCACATCTATGTGAAATTGAAATTTTCAATGTTTATCTCTTTCATTAACTTTATTTTTTCTCAATCGTTTTACTTTCTCTCTCTCTCTCTCTCTCTCCCTCTCTCTCTCTCTATCTCTCTCTCTCTCTACCCTGATCGTTTTCTCGTGGGTTTATTTTTCCATATATTGTCGCAGATTGTCACTTAATTCCAAGAAAAAATTGAAAACGTATACATCGCGAACTTTTTCAACGTACATAATTTTTTAAGAAATAAGTTCCAACATCAATTAGAATCGAAGTGGTCACATTAGAAAAAAAAATTTAAAAAAAATAAAATAAAATAAAAATAAAAATAATACAAAATCACCACACAGACGACAATAACCGATTTTTTTAAAGCCTACACCAGTGTGAATAAATAATTCTTATTTCTTTTGTTAACCGTTGTAAATAGGATTTAATGTTAGAAAAAATAATTATGCTGAATAGATTTTTTTCAAAGTTAGACCATCTGATGTTCCCATTTATTTATTAACACATTACATGGTAAAATGCTAAAATATGTACATTCTGGAGAGTGAAATACACGATTGTTGGGAGGATAGGTCACGAGTCTTTATTGAGCGACCACCCGTTGTATGAGACCAGTTTTTGATGACAGTAGGGATGGTTGCATACAACGGGTTCCACTGTATCTAAATATCTAATCCTTCAACTTACAATCTATATATCTCTGTTCAAGTGACTGGATTACTTCAATCCACGGGTCATGAGTTGTGAGTTCAATACGTGGCGACAGCAGAGGGGAAAACAACTTTGAGGTGTTAAGTTCTTCTCCTTCAGGACAAACAATCATGGCCCTCCACATCTCCCTATCGCTTGCACCTCTAAACACCCCTTCTAGTGTTATCCCACTAAACCCCTGCTCTCACTTGTCTCACCTTCCCCCTATCCCGTCACGTGAGCATCAGATTCTCAAATCCATCTTTCTTAATTAAATGTTTCAGAAACTTCAGCTGTCTTTTTCTGATGTTAAGAATCAGTTTTTTTTTTTGTTTTTTTTTTTGGTTCCTCCTCTCCAAAAGTCTTGTCGTGGTTTACATCTTTTGGCTACGGAATCCTTCTGTAGAACCACATTTCGCTTCTTCCAGTCTTTCATTCATCTTTGATGAAGTTAGCCAGCCTTCGCTGACATATTGCTTATTCCTGTAAATTCTAAAATCAATCTGAATTTATATAAACTGAAGTGAGGAGCTACGAAAACTGAAGGAAGTTATTACGAAGTTTACACATATTTTTAAGGACCCTGTTACGTTTTTTTTTCTATCAGTCAAAGTGTGTTCTTCACATGAACGAAATTATATAGACTAAAAGGATAAACTAAAACATTCTTCTTCTTTTTCGTCTTTATCTTGCATATCCTCCTCCTCCTCCTTTGGGAAGGATTTTAAAAAATAACGGTGCTAATGAAGCCAACACAAGATTCATCAGTAATTCCTTTATGGCACATTAAAAGATCGGCAATAAACTCGTAACCTTTTTTGCAGCGTCAGATAAACGCTTTGCTCATCAAACCATAAGCGATATAGCATAAAGATAGGTACAAGAACTCTCTAAAAGACACCCCCATATATATATATACTAGCAGTATAGCCCGGCGTTGCTCGGGTGTAATGAAAACTTTAAAACTTTAAATCCATGGTCCTGGAGCTCAGACTCTTTGGATGTTGGCATGAAAGACTAAAAAGAAATAATGTTTCCAGTCAAAGCGAAACTGTAGACTGAAAGAAAAATGAATGGATGTAAGTCAAATTTTCATTTCCTGGTATCGATATCAGATAAGTATTTTTCGTTGTAAACTGAATTTTGAAGGCTAAATAAGTCCTCTGAGTAAATGGTATCATGGCTGAGACTAAGAACTACAATTATACCCACTTAGAGCCAAACCAAAAGCAAAAACTAAAATCAAATGGCTGAGAAACTGATTTTGATCAGACCCGGTATATATTATCGATTTTCTGTACTATTGTAAGAACTGCTATCTTGATACTTCTGAATATCGTTTCTTATGTCTTTGTCTATGAGTGTATCAAATTTGATTAAAATCGGACCAATCCTTCTATAACCCGATTTCTTCGATTTTCGATTTTCTGGAGCTCAGACTCTTTAGACGTTGGCACGAAAGACTAAAAAGCAATTGTTTTTTCCAGTTAAAGCGAAACCGTAGACTGAAAGAAAACTGAATGGATGTAAGTCAAATTTTGATTTCCGGGTATCGATTTATATATATATATATATATATATATATATATATATTATCGATTTTCTGCACTATTGTAAGAACTGCAACCTTGAAACATGTAAATTTTAAAGAAAATCGGTTCAGCCGTTTCGGTGTCTATAGGTAACGGACACACACACACACACACACAGACAGACACACACATACAAAGTTCCATGTCTAATTCTTCTCCTTCCAATATATATATATATATATTCAAGTCACTGAATTACTTCAACTAACAAGCCATTAGTTGTGGGTTCAATACCTGGCCACAGCACAAAAACTTGAAGAGTTTGTTGTGGTCTGGACAACTTGGGTACCAATTTGTAGTAGACTGACCGTCATGGTAGTGATTTCAACAGTGAAGAAAAGGTTGGTTGTCCAAACCACCACAATTATAAATAAAATAACTCAAAGCACAATGTAACGAATATAACAACATTGTATTAAGTAAGGTTACGGAACTGAATTATTCACAAATGCAAAATGTCGAGAAAAGAGTTCTTATTTTTTTTTTTATCATTTCACCCCAAGCAAGGCATTCCACTGCCACTATTGCGCTTGGAGCTACATAGGGGGAGGTAAATAGGAAGACTGGTTAGATATAGGAAATGTCAGAAGGGGGTTGATAGGTAGTTGGGTGGGTGTGAAGAGTGTTTGAAAGAATGGAAGTTAGTGTGTTAGGAGGTGTCTATTGACCTTACATTTAAACTCCTGGAGATTGTAGCTGTCGGGGAAGTAGTCATGTGGAAGAGAATTCCACAGTCGGGAAGTGCGAGAAAAGAAACTATTGGAGTAGAAGTTGCGGTTGGATGCTATCGGTTTCACTGTAAAAGGGTGGGATTTAGATGCTAGTCTAGTATCTCGTGCAAATTCGAACCTAAGGGGCACCAGTGATCTAAGTTCATCGGAGCAGAAGCCGTGAAAGTATATATAGAAGAGACACAGGGAAGCCACGTCGCGCCGGTGAGAGAGAGACTGCAGGCGGTCTGCCAAGTCGGTATCGATCACATTACAGACCCTCCGCTGTACCTTGTCTAGAAGCCCAAGGAGAAGAGCAGGGGCACCCGACCAGATATGGCAACATTATTCAATGCACGGGCGGATGGTAGATTTATAAATGTGCAGGATAGATTCGGACGGAAAAAACCTCCGGGCCCTGCACAGAGAACCGACTTTCATAGCAGCGGATTTAGCAATGGATTCGATATAGTCATTCCACTTGAGGTCAGCTGAAAGTGTTAGACCAAGGAGGCGTAGTGTTTTACTCTCTGGGAGGCAAGCCTGGTCCATGCTAATAGGAGGTAGGTGCGATTGTCTATGATGATTAATTGATTGTAGCTTCGTTTTAGAAGCATTACAATTTATGAGCCATCTCTTACCCAAAATTGCGTTATGTGGTTTTTGAGTAGGATCAAAGTGTAGTATCTGTTCCATAGTAGCGTTTACTATAGCTTGTGGTTCGACTGGTTAATCAATTCCACCTGAGTTCATTGCTCAGGCCGCGTCAAAGTAGTGGCTTACAGCTGCGAAACCACCGGAAGAGGTTGCCAGGTGTTCGGCCTCTTAGGAGGCATGGCCGCGGAAAGGCCAGAGGTGATCGTTCCTCCCACCACGGACTCGGTGGGAGGGAAAGAGGGTGACTGGCAATTACCGCCACGGGAGTCACCCTCAGTTCCAGAAGTATCAGGATCCGGACCAGTACCGGCACCCGTAGTAGCTCCAGCTTCTCCCAAACCTTCGACCTCCGGTTGGACAGGAGGCAAGGTCCCACTAAAGGGAGAACAGTATTATGAGGATCAGAGGCAAAAATATGCCGAATATATTAAGGGCACGGAGCTGCTGTCGGTGCCCGACGAGTTGGCCGAAATCGAGGCCCGAATTGTGACGCTCATAACGAAGGACTTGAAGACCAAGAAATACATGGGCATCAGCAGAGACAGCCTCGAAGAAGCCATTAAGGCCCTGAATATCAAGGCTAAGGCGGTGGCAAGGCAGAGCAGCGCAAGTTGGGACGTCTTGCTAGGAACGGCTGACGAGGCAAAACGTTTGGCTGGAGTGGTTCTCGAAACCAAGACCCTCCAGATCCAAACGGAATACATGGGGATGTGCAAGCGTAAAATCACCTTGCATGGCGTCCCCATGGACATTTCCCAAAATCACATCGGCGCCTTCTTTGCTCAATACGGGAAGGTGGCGGAGGTGTCCGCTCTAAGTTCAAAAGCAGGCTTCCTGACCGGCGATATGGTCCTGCAGGTGACCTTGTCAAAACAACAAATCAAGGAGATACCTAATATTCTCACCTGCAGGAAGCGTGCTATCTTTGTGATAGTGGAGGGCAGGAAGCCTTGCTGTTGGGTCTGCGGGGCCGCGGAGCACGTCGCCAAGGCGTGTACGGCCAGGAATCCGGCCCCTAAGGCCCAACCAAACAGGAAGCCTGAAGGACCGGCTCCAGCAGCTCCAGCATCACCAGCAGCAGCTACATCAGCACCACCAACACCAAAGGCACCAGTGAACAAGGAGGGAGAGTGGCAGGTGGTGAGCAGGAAAAAACCGAAAACGCCTTCACCTGCGAAGGTGCCATCACCTGCCAAGGCTCCAGCAAAACCAAAAGAGACGCCTCCCAAAAAATCTCCTCCCAAACAGAGGAAGGAGAGGAGTCCTTCCCCGCAAAAGGAAGAACGTATGGAAGTGGAGAGATCGGCATCCCTGAAGCGGGGGAGAGAGGAGGAGGTGGAAGAGCATCAAGAAAACCCAAAAACCCGGAGAAGGAGCAGAAGCAGGGACAAAAAGTCCCGAAAAGAAAAATGTTCGTCAGTTCCGGTGTCGCCCGTAAGACTGTCTTACGCGGAGAAGGCAAGAAGCCTTCCCGCATCCCCGCGTAAAGCTGCCCAGTCCCCAACCTTGAATTTGACCCCCCTCAGGAAAATCAGATCTGCAACCCCCACTCCCTCCCCGACTCCTACTCCCACTCCCGCTAGGGCAAAAAAGAATAAAGACCTCCCGCGTGGGGAGGCAGTGATGAAGGTGAACGACAGCATTCCAGCCGAGTGGTCGTCGCAGCGGCGTAAGCTGCTCAGACCACTCCTCAAACTTACCTCAGTGGATGGGTTATCCACTGAGGACCCAAGAAACTTTTCCCAGGCCCCAGGGGTCATTACTCTGGTCCGCAATACCGGAGGGAACCTGAGGGTCTGGGAACACATTGCTGAAGCCCGGAGGACTTACCCAAAATTGTGCATGGTTAAAGAAAACACGCCGGAGCTAAAAAAGATGGCCAAGAATTGTTCGGGGAGGTTCCCAGTTTTGATCCACCCCTGTCTGTATAGGGTTCTAAAGCTAACCTACCCCACGGACGTCGGCGGTATTGTCTTGGACGGACGGATTACGTCCGATGTTGGTACAGGGTCCCTAGGACAGTCCGTCGGGGTCCCGTCTACCCGAGATTTCTACCCGGTATGCGAGTAGAGCCGTTCGTTGCATGTTTTTCTCTGTTTTTTCGTTTCAGATCTAAAGAATGTCTATTAAGATAGCCAGTATAAATGCGAAGGGCCTGAGGGATCGGGGTAAGGCGGCTCGCCTGCTTCGTGACCTCTTGTCCTTCGGCGTGGATGTGGCCGCGATCCAAGAGACTCACTTTGTTTGCGAAGTCGACTCGTGTGTGCTGTCTAACGACTTTGTCGTCTATTCAGCATATGGGAGCCGGCTGGCCAGAGGTGTTTCTTTGCTGGTCAAGCGTACCCTGGACGCGAGGGTGGACCTTGTCCATGTCGGTGCCGAGGGCCGGCTGATCGTGGCCGATATTGCAGTGAAAAGCAAGTCGTTCCGACTGATTGTGGTTTATGCGCCCAATGTTCAAGGTGAGCGTGTCTCTTTCTTTCGGCTGTTGGAGCCCTTCATGGTGCATTCAACACGGCTAATCTTAGTTGGGGACTGGAATGCCGTCCTAACCCCCAAATGGGATAGAGGAAGGGGCGCTAGCGGGTGGAGTGGTGATCGTAGCCTGGTTGATCTGATCGGCGAATTTTGGTCTCGTCGATAGATACCGGGTCGATCATCCGGAAGGGAGCATGTGGACGTGGACGCGTAGTTGGCCTTCTACCCGGGTATCTGCGTACCTGGATAGGATGTTAGTGAGAGAAGCCGACATAGACTTCTTAGAATGTCCAACGTTCCACTGGTTAGGCTACTCGGACCACAAACTCGTTTGTGCCCGGGTGGCGTTAGAATTTAGGCCTAGGTTGGCTGGTTATTGGAAGTTCAATCAGTCCTTACTGGACAGGCGGGACTTTCGTGACCAGCTGACAAGACTAGTGCAGAGGGCGTTAATTGGGCGAGTCATTGGGAGTAAGTGGTGGGTTAACCTTAAGGACTCCATTAGGTCTTTCGCCACCAAATATAGCCAGCGGCTCAACCTAGATAAGGCTGCGGAGGCAAAGACACTTAGTGCTAATTTCGCCCGGGCGGAGGCTGGTGGGGATCCCCTAGAAATAGCCTTAGCCAGGGAGGCCCTGGAGCGCTCGACTAGCGGGCGCTACATGGGTCAGGTAATTAGGGCTAAGTTAAGCAAGATGTCTTCCGAAGCTGTGAACATGGGCGCGGAACTGCGCAAGGAAGAAATTCGCCATGCCGGCGACCGGTACATTCGAGAGGTACGCGACCCGGAGGGACATCTCCTTAGGTCCACCGACGACATGTGCGAGGCGTTCCGGCAGCATTTCGAGCACCGATTTACCAAGGAGCCTGGTCTCCGTGACGAGGAGTTTCGCAGCTATTTGGCTGACTTTCCCCGGCTTTTGCCGGCTGAAGCGGCTAGCTGCGAAGGGGAGATTACGGAGGACGAAATCTACGTGGCTTTGAAGAAGGTCGGCAGTGGCAAGTCGCCAGGTTTGGATGGTTTGCCCTATGAATTGTACTTGAGGATGTCGCACCTTTTTGTCCCGCTCTTGGCTGTCGTGTTCAACCACTGGTTTCGGCAGGGGTCCATCCCCGGTCGGATCACCAGGGGCGTGATCACGCTGTTGAGAAAAGGCAAGAAGGTTGGGAGGGAACTAGATGAC
>JBBBDQ010001300.1:0-7500 GCA_037127315.1 Ascarosepion bandense
AGATAGATAGATAGATAGATAGATAGATATGAACAGACTGACATAGATATGAAGAGACTGACATAGATAGATATATTGATAGATATGAACAGACTGACATAGATATGAAGAGACTGACATAGATAGGTAAATTGATAGATATGAACAGACTGATATAGATATGAAGCGACTGACATAGATAAATAGATAGATAGATACACTGATAGATATGAACAGACTGACATAGATATGAAGAGACTGACATAGATAGATAGATTGATAGACATGAACAGACTGACATAGATATGAAGAGATGGACATAGATAGATAGATAGATAGATAGATAGATAGATAGATAGATAGATTGATAGATATGAAGAGACTGACATAGATTGATATATAGATATGAAGAGACTGACATAGATATGAAGAGACTGACATAGATAGATAGATAGATTGATAGATATGAACAGACTGATATAGATAAGAAGAGACTGACATAGATATTTAGATAAATTGATAGATATGAACAGACTGACATAGATATGAACAGACAGATATAGATATGAAGAGTCTGACATAGATAGATATAATGATAGATATGAACAGCCTGACATAGATAGATAGATTGATAGATATGAACAGACTGGCATAGATATGAAAAAACTGACATAGATATATAGATAGATTGATAGATATGAACAGACTGACATAGATATGAACTGACTGACATAGATAGATAGATAGATAGATAGATAGATAGATAGATAGATAGATAGATAGATATGAACAGACTGACATGGATAGATAGATAGATAGATATGAACAGACTGACATGGATAGATAGATAGATAGATATGAACAGACTGACATGGATAGATAGATAGATAGATATGAACAGACTGACATGGATAGATAGATAGATAGATATGAACAGACTGACATGGATAGATAGATAGATAGATATGAACAGACTGACATGGATAGATAGATAGAGAGATATGAACAGACTGACATGGATAGATAGATAGATAGATATGAACAGACTGACATGGATAGATAGACAGATAGATATGAACAGACTGACATGGATAGATAGACAGATAGATATGAACAGACTGACATGGATAGATAGACAGATACATCTGAACAGACTGACATAGATAGATAGATAGATATGAACAGACAGACATGGATAGATAGATAGATATGAACAGACTGACATGGATAGATAGATAGATATGAACAGACTGACATGGATAGATAGATAGATATGAACAGACTGACATAGATAGATAGATAGATAGATAGATATGAAGAGTCTGACATAGATATGAAGAAACTGACATAGATAGATATATTGATAGATATGAACAGACTGATATAGATATGAAGAGACTGACATAGATAGATAGATAGATATGAACAGACTGACATAGATTGATAGATAGATAGATTGATAGATATGAACAGACTGACATAGATAGATAGTTAGATAGATAGATAGATAGATAGATAGATAGATAGCCTTGAACAAACTGACATAGGTAGATAGTTAGATGGATAGATAGATATGAACAAACTGATATAGGTAGATAGATAGATAGACAGATAGCAATGAACAAACTGACATAGGTAGATCGTTAGATGGATAGATAGATATGAACAAACTGATATAGGTAGATAGTTAGATGGATAGATAGATATGAACAAACTGACATAGGTAGATAGTTAGATAGATAGATTGATATGAACAGACTGAGATAGATAGATAGATAGATAGATAGATAGATAGATATGAACAGACTGACATAGATAGATATATAGTTTGATAGATATGAACAGACTGACATAGATATGAACAGAGTGACATAAATAGATAGATATGAACAGACTGATATAGATATGAAGAGACTGCCATAGATAAATAGATAGATAGATACATTGATAGATATGAACAGACTGACATAGATATGAAGAAACTGACATAGATATATAGATTGATACGTATGAAGAGACTGACATAGATATGAACAGACTAATATAGATAGATATATAGATTGATACATATGAAAAGACTTACATAGATATGAACAGACTAATATAGATAGATAGATAGATAGGTAGATAGATAGATAGATAGATAGATAGATAGATAGATAGATATGAACAGACTGAGATAGATAGATAGATAGATATGAACAGACTGAGATAGATAGATAGATAGATATGAACAGACTGAGATAGATAGATAGATAGATATGAACAGACTGATAGATAGATAGATAGATAGATAGATAGATAGATAGATAGATAGATAGATATGAACAGACTGAGATAGATAGATATGAACAGACTGAGATAGATAGATAGATATGAACAGACTGAGATAGATAGATAGATAGATATGAACAGACTGAGATAGATAGATAGATAGATATGAACAGACTAAGATAGATAGATAGATAGATAGATAGATAGATAGAAACAGACTGAGATAGATAGATAGATAGATAGATAGATAGATAGATAGATAGATATGAACAGACTGAGATAGATAGATAGATATGAACAGACTGAGATAGATAGATAGATAAGAACAGACTGAGATAGATAGTTGGATATGAACAGGCTGAGATAGATAGATAGATATGAACAGACTGAGATAGATAGATAGATATGAACAGACTGAGATAGATAGATAGATATGAACAGACTGAGATAGATAGATAGATATGAACAGACTGAGATAGATAGATAGATATGTACAGACTGAGATAGATAGATAGATATGAACAGACTGAGATAGATAGATAGATAGAAACAGACTGACATAGATAGATACATATGAACAGACTGACATAGATAGATAGATAGATATCAAGACTGACATAGATTGATAGTTATATTGATAGATATGAACAAACTGACATAGATATGAACAGACTGACATAGATAGATAGATAGATAGATAGATAGATAGATCTGAACAGACTGACATAGATATGAACAGACTAAGATAGATAGATAGATAGATATGAACAGACTGACATAGATATGAACAGACTAAGATAGATAGATAGATAGATATGAACAGACTGACATAGATAGATAGATATGAACAGACTGGCATAGCTAGATAGATAGATAGATAGATAGATAGATAGATATGAACAGACTGACATAGATAGGTAGATAGGTAGATATGAACAGACTGACATAGATAGATAGATAGATAGATAGATAGATATGAACAGACTGACATAGATAGATAGATATGAACAGACTGGCATAGATAGATAGATATGAACAGACTGACATAGATAGATAGATAGATAGATAGATAGATAGATATGAACAGACTGACATAGATAGATATGAACAGACTGACATAGATAGATATGAACAGACTGACATAGATAGATAGATAGATAGATAGATAGATATGAACAGACTGACATAAATAGATAGATAGGTATGAACAGACTGACATAAATAGATACATAGATAGATAGATATGAACAGACTGACATACATAGAGATAGATAGATAGATATGAACAGACTGACATAGATAGATAGATAGATAGAGAGACGGATAGATATGAACAGACTGACATAGATAGATAGACAGATAGATATGAACAGACTGACATAGATAGATAGATATGAACAGACTGAGATAGATAGATAGATATGAACAGACTAAGATAGATAGATAGATAGATAGATATGAACAGACTGAGATAGATAGATAGATAGATAGATAGATAGATAGATAGATAGATAGATAGATAGATAGATATGAACAGACTGAGATAGATAGATAGATATGAACAGACTGAGATAGATAGATAGATATGAACAGACTGAGATAGATAGATAGATATGAACAGACTGAGATAGATAGATAGATATGAACAGACTGAGATAGATAGATAGATATGAACAGACTGAGATAGATAGTTGGATATGAACAGACTGAGATAGATAGATAGATATGAACAGACTGAGATAGATAGATAGATATGAACAGACTGAGATAGATAGATAGATATGAACAGGCTGAGATAGATAGATAGATATGTACAGACTGAGATAGATAGATAGATATGAACAGACTGAGATAGATAGATAGATAGAAACAGACTGACATAGATAGATACATATGAACAGACTGACATAGATAGATAGATAGATATCAAGACTGACATAGATTGATAGTTATATTGATAGATATGAACAAACTGACATAGATATGAACAGACTGACATAGATAGATAGATAGATAGATAGATAGATCTGAACAGACTGACATAGATATGAACAGACTAAGATAGATAGATAGATAGATATGAACAGACTGACATAGATAGATAGATATGAACAGACTGACATAGCTACATAGATAGATAGATAGATAGATAGATATGAACAGACTGACATAGATAGATAGATAGATATGAACAGACTGACATAGATAGGTAGATAGGTAGATATGAACAGACTGACATAGATAGATAGATAGATAGATAGATAGATAGATATGAACAGACTGACATAGATAGATAGATATGAACAGACTGACATAGATAGATAGATATGAACAGACTGACATAGATAGATAGATAGATAGATAGATAGATATGAACAGACTGACATAGATAGATATGAACAGACTGACATAGATAGATATGAACAGACTGACATAGATAGATAGATAGATAGATAGATAGATAGATAGATAGATAGATATGAACAGACTGACATAAATAGATAGATAGGTATGAACAGACTGACATAAATAGATACATAGATAGATAGATATGAACAGACTGACATACATAGAGATAGATAGATAGATATGAACAGACTGACATAGATAGATAGATAGATAGAGAGATGGATAGATATGAACAGACTGACATAGATAGATAGACAGATAGATATGAACAGACTGACATAGATAGATAGACAGATAGATATGAACAGACTGACATAGATAGATAGACAGATAGATATGAACAGACTGACATAGATAGATAGATAGATTGATAGATAGATAGATATGAACAAACTGACATAGACAGATAGATACATAGATATGAACAGACAGACATAGATATGAACAAACTGACATAGATAGATAGATACATAGATATGAACAGACAGACATAGATATGAACAGACTGACATAGACAGATAGATAGATAAATAGATAGATAGATAGATACATAGATAGATAGATAGATAGATACATAGATACATAGATAGATAGATATGAACAGACTAACATAGATAGATAGATAGATAGGTAGATAGATAGATATGAACACACTGACATAGATATGAAGAGACTGACATAGATAGATTGATTGATAGATATGAGCAGACTGACATAGATATGAAGGGAGTGACATAGATAGATTGATAGATATGATCAGACTGACATATATAGATAGATAGATAGATAGATAGATAGATAGATAGATAGATAGATAGATAGATATGAACAGACTGACATAGATAGATAGATAGATAGATAGATATGAACAGACTGACATAGATAGATAGATAGATATGAACAGACTGACATAGATAGATAGATAGATAGATAGAGATGAACAGACTGACATAGACAGATAGATAGATAGATAGATAGATAGATAGATAGATAGATAGATATGAACAGACTGACATTGATAGATAGATAGATATGAAGAAACTGATATAGATAGATAGTAAGATAGATCGATAGATAGATATATATGAACAGACTGACATAAATAGATAGATAGATAGATAGATAGATATGAACACACTGACATAGATTGATATATAATTGATACATATGAAGAGACTGACATATATATGAACAGACTAATATAGATAGATAGATAGATAGATATGAACACACTGACATAGATTGATATATAATTGATACATATGAAGAGACTGACATATATATGAACAGACTAATATAGATAGATAGATAGATAGATATGAACAGACTGACATAGATAGATATATTGACAGATATGAACAGACTGACATAGATATGAAGAGACTGACATAGATAGATATATTGATAGATATGAACAGACTGACATAGATATGAAGAGACTGACATATATAGGTACATTGATAGATATGAACAGACTGACATAGATATGAAGAGACTGACATAGATAAATTGATAGATAGATACACTGATAGATATGAACAGACTGACATAGATATGAAGAGACTGACATAGATAGATAGATTGATAGACATGAACAGACTGACATAGATATGAAGAGACTGACATAGATATGAAGAGACTGACATAGATTGATATATAGATATGAAGAGACTGACATAGATATGAAGAGACTGACATAGATAGATAGATAGATTGATAGATATGAACAGACTGATATAGATATGAACAGACTGACATAGATATGAACAGACAGACATAGATATGAAGAGACTGACATAGATAGATATATTGATAGATATGAACAGCCTGACATAGATATGAAGAGACTGACATAGATAGATAGATTGATAGATATGAACAGACTGACATAGATATGAAAAGACTGACATAGATATATAGATAGATTGATAGATATGAACGGACTGACATAGATATGAACTGACTGACATAGATAGATAGATAGATAGATAGATAGATAGATATGAACAGACTGACATGGATAGATAGACAGATAGATATGAACAGACTGACATGGATAGATAGACAGATACATATGAACAGACTGACATAGATAGATAGATAGGTATGAACAGACTGACATAGATAGATAGATAGATAGATAGATATGAACAGACTGACATGGATAGATAGATAGATATAAACAGACTGACATAGATAGATAGATAGATAGATTGATATGAAGAGACTGACATAGATATGAAGAAACGGACATAGATAGATATATTGATAGATATGAACAGACTGATATAGATATGAAGAGACTGACATAGATAGATAGATAGATATGAATAGACTGACATAGATAGATAGATATATATGAACAGACTGACATAGATAGATAGATAGATAGATAGATAGATATGTACAGACTGACATAGATAGATTAGTAGATAGTTAGTAGATAGATAGATAGTAGATAGATAGATAGATAGATAGATAGATAGATAGATATGAACAGACTGACATAGGTAGATGGATAGATAGATAGATAGATATGAACAGACTGACATAGGTAGATAGATAGATAGATAGATAGATATGAACAGACTGACATAGGTAGATAGATAGATAGATAGATAGATATGAACAGACTGACATAGGTAGATAGTTAGATGGATAGATAGATATGAACAAACTTACATAGGTAGATAGTTAGATAGATAGATAGATATGAACAGACTGACATAGATAGATAGATAGATAGATAGATAGATATGAACAGACTGACATAGATAGATACATAGTTTGATAGATATGAACAGACTGACATAGATATGAACAGAGTGACATAAATAG
>JBBBDQ010001300.1:17500-57500 GCA_037127315.1 Ascarosepion bandense
AGACTGAGATAGATAGATAGATATGAACAGACTGAGATAGATAGATAGATATGAACAGACTGAGATAGATAGATAGATATGAACAGGCTGAGATAGATAGATAGATATGTACAGACTGAGATAGATAGATAGATATGAACAGACTGAGATAGATAGATAGATAGAAACAGACTGACATAGATAGATACATATGAACAGACTGACATAGATAGATAGATAGATATCAAGACTGACATAGATTGATAGTTATATTGATAGATATGAACAAACTGACATAGATATGAACAGACTGACATAGATAGATAGATAGATAGATAGATAGATCTGAACAGACTGACATAGATATGAACAGACTAAGATAGATAGATAGATAGATATGAACAGACTGACATAGATAGATAGATATGAACAGACTGACATAGCTACATAGATAGATAGATAGATAGATAGATATGAACAGACTGACATAGATAGATAGATAGATATGAACAGACTGACATAGATAGGTAGATAGGTAGATATGAACAGACTGACATAGATAGATAGATAGATAGATAGATAGATAGATAGATAGATAGATATAGAACAGACTGACATAGATAGATAGATATGAACAGACTGACATAGATAGATAGATATGAACAGACTGACATAGATAGATAGATAGATAGATAGATAGATATGAACAGACTGACATAGATAGATATGAACAGACTGACATAGATAGATATGAACAGACTGACATAGATAGATAGATAGATAGATAGATAGATAGATAGATAGATAGATAGATAGATAGATATGAACAGACTGACATAAATAGATAGATAGGTATGAACAGACTGACATAAATAGATACATAGATAGATAGATATGAACAGACTGACATACATAGAGATAGATAGATAGATATGAACAGACTGACATAGATAGATAGATAGATAGAGAGACGGATAGATATGAACAGACTGACATAGATAGATAGACAGATAGATATGAACAGACTGACATAGATAGATAGACAGATAGATATGAACAGACTGACATAGATAGATAGACAGATAGATATGAACAGACTGACATAGATAGATAGATAGATTGATAGATAGATAGATATGAACAAACTGACATAGACAGATAGATACATAGATATGAACAGACAGACATAGATATGAACAAACTGACATAGATAGATAGATACATAGATATGAACAGACAGACATAGATATGAACAGACTGACATAGACAGATAGATAGATAAATAGATAGATAGATAGATACATAGATAGATAGATAGATAGATAGATACATAGATACATAGATAGATAGATATGAACAGACTAACATAGATAGATAGATAGATAGGTAGATAGATAGATATGAACACACTGACATAGATATGAAGAGACTGACATAGATAGATTGATTGATAGATATGAGCAGACTGACATAGATATGAAGGGAGTGACATAGATAGATTGATAGATATGATCAGACTGACATATATAGATAGATAGATAGATAGATAGATAGATAGATAGATAGATATGAACAGACTGACATAGATAGATAGATAGATAGATATGAACAGACTGACATAGATAGATAGATAGATAGATAGATATGAACAGACTGACATAGATAGATAGATAGATAGATAGAGATGAACAGACTGACATAGACAGATAGATAGATAGATAGATAGATAGATAGATAGATAGATAGATAGATAGATAGATATGAACAGACTGACATTGATAGATAGATAGATATGAAGAAACTGATATAGATAGATAGTAAGATAGATCGATAGATAGATATATATGAACAGACTGACATAGATAGATAGATAGATAGATAGATAGATATGAACACACTGACATAGATTGATATATAATTGATACATATGAAGAGACTGACATATATATGAACAGACTAATATAGATAGATAGATAGATAGATAGATATGAACACACTGACATAGATTGATATATAATTGATACATATGAAGAGACTGACATATATATGAACAGACTAATATAGATAGATAGATAGATAGATATGAACAGACTGACATAGATAGATATATTGACAGATATGAACAGACTGACATAGATATGAAGAGACTGACATAGATAGATATATTGATAGATATGAACAGACTGACATAGATATGAAGAGACTGACATATATAGGTACATTGATAGATATGAACAGACTGACATAGATATGAAGAGACTGACATAGATAAATTGATAGATAGATACACTGATAGATATGAACAGACTGACATAGATATGAAGAGACTGACATAGATAGATAGATTGATAGACATGAACAGACTGACATAGATATGAAGAGACGGACATAGATAGATAGATAGATAGATTGATAGATATGAAGAGACTGACATAGATATGAAGAGACTGACATAGATTGATATATAGATATGAAGAGACTGACATAGATATGAAGAGACTGACATAGATAGATAGATAGATTGATAGATATGAACAGACTGATATAGATATGAACAGACTGACATAGATATGAACAGACAGACATAGATATGAAGAGACTGACATAGATAGATATATTGATAGATATGAACAGCCTGACATAGATATGAAGAGACTGACATAGATAGATAGATTGATAGATATGAACAGACTGACATAGATATGAAAAGACTGACATAGATATATAGATAGATTGATAGATATGAACGGACTGACATAGATATGAACTGACTGACATAGATAGATAGATAGATAGATAGATAGATAGATAGATAGATATGAACAGACTGACATGGATAGATAGACAGATAGATATGAACAGACTGACATGGATAGATAGACAGATACATATGAACAGACTGACATAGATAGATAGATAGGTATGAACAGACTGACATAGATAGATAGATAGATAGATAGATATGAACAGACTGACATGGATAGATAGATAGATATAAACAGACTGACATAGATAGATAGATAGATAGATTGATATGAAGAGACTGACATAGATATGAAGAAACGGACATAGATAGATATATTGATAGATATGAACAGACTGATATAGATATGAAGAGACTGACATAGATAGATAGATAGATATGAATAGACTGACATAGATAGATAGATAGATATGAACAGACTGACATAGATAGATAGATAGATAGATAGATAGATATGTACAGACTGACATAGATAGATAGTTAGATAGATTATAGATAGATAGATAGATAGATAGATAGATAGATAGATAGATAGATAGATAGATATGAACAGACTGACATAGGTAGATGGATAGATAGATAGATAGATATGAACAGACTGACATAGGTAGATAGATAGATAGATAGATAGATATGAACAGACTGACATAGGTAGATAGATAGATAGATAGATAGATAGATATGAACAGACTGACATAGGTAGATAGTTAGATGGATAGATAGATATGAACAAACTTACATAGGTAGATAGTTAGATAGATAGATAGATATGAACAGACTGACATAGATAGATATATAGATAGATAGATAGATATGAACAGACTGACATAGATAGATACATAGTTTGATAGATATGAACAGACTGACATAGATATGAACAGAGTGACATAAATAGATAGATATGAACAGACTGATATAAATAGATATATAGATTGATACATATGAAGAGACTGACATAGATATGAACAGACTGACATAGATATGAAGAGACTGACATAGATAAATAGATAGATAGATACATTGATAGATATGAACAGACTGACATAGATATGAAGAGACTGACATAGATATATAGGTTGCTACGTAGGAAGAGACCGACATAGATATGAACAGACTAATATAAATAGATATATAGATTGATACATATGAAAAGACTGACATAGATATGAACAGACTAATATAGATAGATAGATAGATAGATGAACAGACTAGATAGATAGATAGATAGATAGATAGATAGATAGATAGATAGATAGATAGATAGATAGATAGATAGATATATATGAACAGACTGAGATAGATAGATAGATAGATATGAACAGACTGAGATAGATAGATAGATAGATAGATAGATATGAACAGACTGAGATAGATAGATAGATAGATATGAACAGACTGAGATAGATAGATAGATAGATAGATATGAACAGACTGAGATAGATAGATAGATAGATATGAACAGACTGAGATAGATAGATAGATAGATAGATAGATAGATAGATAGATAGATAGATAGATAGATATGAACAGACTGAGATAGATAGATAGATAGATATGAACAGACTGAGATAGATAGATAGATAGATAGATATGAACAGACTGAGATAGATAGATAGATATGAACAGGCTGAGATAGATAGATAGATAGAAACAGACTGACATAGATAGATAGATAGATATCAAGACTAACATAGATTGATTGTTATATTGATAGATATGAACAAACTGACATAGATATGAACAGACTGACATAGATAGATAGATAGATAGATAGATAGATAGATAGATCTGAACAGACTGACATAGATATGAAGAACAAGATACATAAGATAGATAGATAGATAGATAGATATATGAACAGACTGACATAGATAGATATATATGAACAGACTAAGATAGATAGATAGATAGATAGATAGATAGATAGATAGATAGATATGAACAGACTGACAAAGATAGATAGATATGAACAGACTGACAAAGATAGATAGATATGAACAGACTAAGATAGATAGATAGATAGAGAGATAGATAGATAGATAGATATGAACAGACTGACATAGATAGATAGATATGAACAGACTGATATAGATAGATAGATAGATAGATAGATAGATAGATATGAACAGACTGACATAGATAGGTAGATAGATAGATATGAACTGACTGACATAGATAGGTAGATAGATAGATATGAACAGACTGACATAGATAGGTAGATAGATAGATATGAACAGACTGACATAGATAGATAGATAGATAGATATGAACAGACTGACATAGATAGATAGATAGATAGATAGATAGATAGATAGATCTGAACAGACTGACATAGATATGAACAGACTAAGAAAGATAGATAGATAGATAGATAGATAGATAGATAGATAGATATGAACAGACTGACATAGATAGATAGATATGAACAGACTGACATAGATAGATAGATATGAACAGACTGACATAGATAGATAGATAGATAGATAGATAGATAGATATGAACAGACTGACATAGATAGATATGAACAGACTGACATAGATAGATAGATATGAACAGACTGACATAGATAGATAGATATAAACAGACTGACATAGATAGATAGATAGATAGATAGATAGATAGATAGATAGATAGATAGATATGAACAGATAGATAGATAGATAGATAGATCTGAACAGATAGATAGATAGATAGATATGAACAGACTGACATAGATAGATAGATATGAACAGACTGACATAGATAGATAGATATGAACAGACTGACATAGATAGATAGATAGATAGATAGATAGATAGATAGATATGAACAGACTGACATAGATAGATAGATAGATAGATAGATAGATATGAACAGACTGATATAGATAGATAGATAGATATGAACAGACTGACATAGATAGATAGATAGATAGATAGATAGATAGATAGATAGATAGATAGATATGAACAGACTGACATAGATAGATAGATAGATAGATAGATAGATAGATAGATAGATAGATATGAACAGACTGACATAGATAGGTAGATAGATAGATATGAACAGACTGACATAGATAGGTAGATAGATAGATATGAACAGACTGACATAGATAGGTAGGTAGATAGGTAGATAGATATGAACAGACTGTCATAGATAGATAGATATGAACAGACTGACATAGATAGATAGATATGAACAGACTGAGATAGATAGATATGAACAGACTGAGATAGATAGATAGATATGAACAGACTGACATAGATAGATAGATAGATAGATAGATATGAACAGACTGACATAGATAGATAGATAGATATGAACAGACTGACATAGATAGATAGATATGAACAGAGTGACATAGATAGATAGATAGATAGATAGATAGATAGATAGATAGATAGATAGATAGATAGATAGATAGATAGATAGATATGAAGAGACATAGATATATAGTTAGATAGATAGATAGATAGATAGATATGAACAGACATAGATATATAGTAGATAGATAGATAGATAGATAGATAGATAGATAGATAGATAGATATGAACAGACATAGATATATAGTTAGATAGATAGATAGATATGAACAGACATAGATATATAGTTAGATAGATAGATAGATAGATATGAACAGACTGACATAGATATGAACAGATAGACATAGATAGATAGATAGATAGATATGAACAGACAGACATAGATATGAACAGATAGACATAGATAGATAGATAGATAGATAGATATGAACAGACTGTCATAGATATGAACAGATAGACATAGATAGATAGATAGATATGAACAGACTGACATAGATATGAACAGATAGACATAGATAGATAGATAGATATGAACAGACTGACATAGATATGAACAGATAGACATAGATAGTTAGATAGATAGATATTAACAGACTGACATAGATATGAACAGATAGACATAGATAGATAGATAGATAGATAGATAGATAGATAGATAGATAGATAGATAGATATGAACTGACTGACATAGATATGAACGGATAGACATAGATAGATAGATAGATAGATATGAACTGACTGACATAGATATGAACGGATAGACATAGATAGATAGATATGAACAGACTGACATAGATATGAACAGATAGACATAGATAGATAAATAGATATGAACAGACTGACATAGATATGAACAGATGGACATAGATAGATAGATAGATAGATATGAACAGAATGACATAGATATGAACAGACTGACATAGATAGATAGATAGATAGATAGATAGATAGATATGAACAGACTGAGATAGATAGATAGATAGATAGATAGGTATGAACAGACTGAGATAGATAGATAGACAGATAGATATGAACAAACTGAGATAGATAGATAGACAGATAGATATGAACAGACTGACATAGATAGATAGACAGATAGATATGAACAGACTGACATAGATAGATAGATAGATAGATAGATAGATAGATAGATAGATAGATAGATAGATAGATAGATAGATATGAACAGACTGACATAGATAGATAGACAGATAGATATGAACACACTGACATAGATATGAAGAGACTGACATAGATAGATAGATTGATAGATATGAACAGTCTGTCATAGATATATAGTTAGATTGATAGATATGAACAGACTGACATAGGTATGAACAAACTGACATAGATAGATACATAGATAGGTAGATATGAACAGACTGACATAGATATGAACAGACAGACCTAGATAGATAGATAGATAGATAGATAGATAGATAGATAGATAGATAGATAGATAGATAGATATGAACAGACTGACATAGATATGAACAGATAGACATAGATAGTTAGATAGATAGATATTAACAGACTGACATAGATATGAACGGATAGACATAGATAGATAGATAGATATGAACAGACTGACATAGATATGAACTGATAGACATAGATAGATAGATAGATAGATATGAACAGACTGACATAGATATGAACAGACTGACATAGATAGATATATAGATAGATAGATAGATAGATAGATAGATAGATATGAACAGACTGACATAGATAGATAGACAGATAGATATGAACAGACTGACATAGATAGATAGACAGATAGATATGAACAGACTGACATAGATAGATAGACAGATAGATATGAACAGACTGACATAGATAAATAGATAGACAGATAGATATGAACAGACTGACATAGATAAATAGATATATTGAAAGATATGAACAGACTGACATAGATATGAAGAGACTGACATAGATAGGTATATTGATAGATATGAACAGACTGACATAGATATGAAGAGACTGACATAGATAGATATATTGATAGATATGAACAGACTGACATACATATGAAGAGACTGACATAGACAGATAGATAGATTGATAGATATGAACAGTCTGACATAGATATATAGATAGATTGATAGATATGAACAGTCTGACATAGATATATAGATAGATTGATAGATATGAACAGTCTGACATAGATATATAGATAGATTGATAGATATGAACAGACTGACATAGGTATGAACAAACTGACATAGATAGATACATAGATAGATAGATATGAACAGACTGACATAGATAGATAGATAGATATGAACAGACTGACATAGATAGATAGATAGATATGAACAGACTGACATAGATAGATAGATACACATATAGATAGATAGATATGAACAGACTGACATAGATACTGAACAGTCTGAGATAGATAGATAGATAGATAGATAGATAGATAGATATGAACAGACTGACATTGATATGAACAGACTGAGATAGATAGATAGATAGATAGATAGATAGATAGATAGATAGATAGATGAACAGACTGACATAGATATGAACAGATAGACATAGATAGATAGATAGATAGATAGATAGATAGATATGAACAGACAGACATAGATATGAACAGATAGACATAGATAGATAGATAGATAGATAGATAGATAGATATGAACAGACTGACATAGATATGAACAGATAGACATAGATAGATAGATAGATATGAACAGACTGACATAGATATGAACAGATAGACATAGATAGATAGATAGATAGATAGATAGATATGAACAGACTGACATAGATATGAACAGATCGACATAGATAGTTAGATAGATAGATATTAACAGACTGACATAGATATGAACAGATAGACATAGATAGATAGATAGATAGATAGATAGATAGATAGATAGATATGAACTGACTGACATAGATATGAACGGATAGACATAGATAGATAGATAGATAGATATGAACTGACTGACATAGATATGAACGGATAGACGTAGATAGATAGATAGATAGATATGAACAGACTGACATTTATATGAACAGATAGACATAGATAGATAAATAGATATGAACAGACTGACATAGATATGAACAGATGGACATAGATAGATAGATAGATAGATATGAACAGACTGACATAGATATGAACAGACTGACATAGATAGATATATAGATAGATAGATAGATAGATAGATATGAACAGACTGAGATAGATAGATAGATAGATAGGTATGAACAGACTGAGATAGATAGATAGACAGATAGATATGAACAAACTGAGATAGATAGATAGACAGATAGATATGAACAGACTGACATAGATAGATAGACAGATAGATATGAACAGACTGACATAGATAGATAGATAGATAGATAGATAGATAGATAGATAGATATGAACAGACTGACATAGATAGATAGACAGATAGATATGAACAGACTGACATAGATATGAAGAGACTGACATAGATAGATAGATTGATAGATATGAACAGTCTGTCATAGATATATAGTTAGATTGATAGATATGAACAGACTGACATAGGTATGAACAAACTGACATAGATAGATACATAGATAGGTAGATATGAACAGACTGACATAGATATGAACAGACAGACCTAGATAGA
This sequence comes from Ascarosepion bandense, assembly GCA_037127315.1. NCBI lineage: Eukaryota > Metazoa > Mollusca > Cephalopoda > Sepiida > Sepiidae > Ascarosepion > Ascarosepion bandense. The sequence goes on from JBBBDQ010001300.1 coordinate 27,174, forward strand.
TAGATAGATAGATAGATAGATAGATAGATAGATAGATAGATAGATAGATATGAACAGACTGACATAGATATGAACAGATAGACATAGATAGTTAGATAGATAGATATTAACAGACTGACATAGATATGAACGGATAGACATAGATAGATAGATAGATATGAACAGACTGACATAGATATGAACAGATAGACATAGATAGATAGATATGAACAGACTGACATAGATAGATAGATAGATAGATAGATAGATAGATAGATAGATAGATAGATATGAACAGACTGACATAGATAGATAGACAGATAGATATGAACAGACTGACATAGATAGATAGATAGATAGATATGAACAGACTGACATAGATAGATAGACAGATAGATATGAACAGACTGACATAGATAAATAGATAGACAGATAGATATGAACAGACTGACATAGATATGAAGAGACTGACATAGATAGATATATTGATAGATATGAACAGACTGACATACATATGAAGAGACTGACATAGACAGATAGATAGATTGATAGATATGAACAGTCTGACATAGATATATAGATTGATAGATATGAACAGTCTGACATAGATATATAGATAGATTGATAGATATGAACAGTCTGACATAGATATATAGATAGATTGATAGATATGAACAGACTGACATAGGTATGAACAAACTGACATAGATAGATACATAGATAGATAGATATGAACAGACTGACATAGATAGATAGATAGATATGAACAGACTGACATAGATAGATAGATAGATATGAACAGACTGACATAGATAGATAGATAGATATGAACAGACTGACATAGATAGATAGATACACATATAGATAGATAGATATGAACAGACTGACATAGATAATGAACAGTCTGAGATAGATAGATAGATAGATAGATAGATAGATAGATAGATAGATAGATAGATAGATAGATAGATAGATATGAACAGACTGACATTGATATGAACAGACTGAGATAGATAGATAGATAGATAGATAGATAGATAGATAGATAGATAGATAGATAGATATGAACCGACTGACATAGATATGAAAAGACTGGTATAGATAGATATATAGATCGCTAGATAGATAAAGAGAAAGAATGAGAGAGAGTTCAAAAACTGTTGATGCATGTTTCAGATATTTAGGTATAGAAGTAAATATTTGATGACAATTTAGCCAAGTGTGTCGAAAGTAATGGAGATATGTATATTGGTAATAACGTCAATTCACTGATGCACTGAATCATTAAGGTTACAAGTTTCTTTTCAACCAGCAAATCACTGTTTTATTTTAATCTTTTTTTAACAAATTGTATATCGCAATATTTATCCAAGGGAAAAAACGTTGATTTTGAAAGTAAACCAACAAAGGATATAAATACATATGCTAAATATTTATTTTTCAATTTATTAAACTAAGAACGGTGAATTCCGAACTGTTGCTCTAGACATCTCCAAAGCGTTTGACAAGTTCTGGTTCGCTGGTCTTCTATGCAAGCTACGGTATTTACTAGCCTTCCCACGCAAGGCCAGATGTGACACATGGTCATTTTATAGTGGGTATTCCCGGCCATATAGCCGAGCCAAAAAATGTCTGTCTATCATTACCGAGTCGTGACTCTACCCTTTGGCGGAGCCACGACTGGGTTTGTGCTCTCTGCTCGGAAGCAGAGAGCGCCCTCTACCCGAAGGTAGAGAGCTGACAGTGTCATAGAGCAGTCATCCTAAGACGGCTGCTTCTATGCAAGCTACTGGGCTACGGTGTAAGTGGACAATTGCTTGATCTAATCCAGTCATTCTTCTCAGATCGCACAATGAAGTTAGTATTGAACGGACATGCCTTCCAATACTACCACACAAACGCAGGTGTCCCTCAAGGCTCTATTCTAGGTCCCACCTTTTTCCTTATCTACATTAACGATTTCCCCGATGGGTAAGATCCTAAGTAGGCATATACGAAGACGACACTACGCTTTACTTTCGCCTTGATTAAAAGTTTGCCGAGGCCGACAAAGCAAACCTCGCTGCCGAGCTCGAAAAAGACCTCCAATCCATGGTGGACTGCTATCCAGCAAGAGGTCCTTGACAAAATCCAACGGAGAATCTGTAATGTGATCGATCCCGATTTGGTAGCTCGAATACAGTCACTTTCTCACCGGCGCAATGTGGCGTCCCTGTGTCTCTTCTACAAATACTTTCATGGCTTCTGCTCAGATGAACTTAGCTCACTGGTATCCCCATACATATATTTGCTCGAGCCACAAGATTAGCAACTAGGTCCCACCCTTTTACTGTGAAACCAATAAACTGTAAACGCAAATTCTACTTCATCAGCTTCTTTTCTCGCACTTCCGGATTGTGGAATTCCCTTCCGTTTACTTTCTTTCCCGCAAGCTACAATCTTCAAGAATTCAAATGTAAAGTCAATAGTCATCTCACTAAATTGCTCCCCACTCTCTCTCTCTCATGCTCCTTTCTCTGTCCACTCCACTCTCAGCAGTATTCTTATCCTTTTCTTACTCACTTCCTGACACCACCTATAACCTGTCACTCTTTCTCATAACTTTCCCCCTATGTAACCCCCTGCGAAACAGTGGCAGTAAAATGCCTTGCTTGGGGCGACATGATTATAAAAAAAAATTCTATACTATTATAATGTGGATATAAAGTGGGGGGTCAATTCTACATTACAATCAATATATAAACTGACCCCTCACTTTATTGTCACATTCTTCCTTCTCTTACCCACTTCCTGACACCCACTATAACCTGTCACTCTTTCTCATAACTTTCCTTTTATGTAACGCCCTGTCCAACAATGGCAGTAAAATGCCTTGCTTGGGGCAACACGAATATATTTTTAAAAAGTTATTTAAACTCATGTACATTATTTTAGAAACTCTACCCACAGCCATTTTGGTCTATGACCATTTGGTTTTGGTTCAGCTTTATGATATGCCCTAAAAATGATATGCCCTAAAAATGATACATATTCTTCAGATGAAAGTGAAAATGGTTTCAACATTAACAAAGGACGGCCGGAAATTTCATTAAAAGTTAAATTAGCATAGATATGACCTGAAAGCTATAAACTGTAATTGTAATTTGTAACGTTTCGAATGGAATATCTTGCATTCAGCGAAATCCATTTTTTGTTCCTTGTTTGTTAATAAAATGCAAAAAAAAAATCATCTAAACATCCACCCTGCCTTTAAAAATGAAGAGTGTTTATAAACCAGTCATGGGCAAACGGCGACCCGCAGACCAAGTTTGGCCCGTTTGCTTTACTGAATTGCGCGCCGAATTTCATGAGGAAAAGCACATTTCTTTAAATTCATTTGTTTCATTCCCACTTGTTCCTTCATATACTCTGTCACGCATAACCACATGCATAAATGCAATTTTTCTTAAACTTTTAAGCTTTCGTTGAAGATAACATTTTCATCATTTTAAACCATTGGTGATTTACACTAAGGAAGACTAGACGTGTAAATATTTCTGTTTCAGAAACAGGTAACGTTCATAATAATTTTTTCTCTGGAGAAAATATATAACGTTTATTTATTATTTATTTTTATATTTTCAAGTAAATAAATTATAAATTAATCACATGAAGCGGGGTGTGTTAATCACGCTGACATCTCCGTTAATATTATACCAAGATTTCAATTTTTTAATTATAGAAAATTTTTTACTAAAAACAAACAATTTTTTTTCATTTCTAAGACAAACACTTACGTGTCGGTTATTCTGTAAAAATGGCTGAGTCATTTCCAACAAAAATTTCTCTGACTCTTTTTTTAGTAGCGTGCCTTATGATGGGCTGTTATCTTATACGGCCTACTGGTCGGAAAAAAAGTTGCCAGTATCTGATATAAAGCAACAAACTACCAAATATATATTCCTTTCCTCTAATTTCATTTTGTTGAGGAGTTTTTGTAATGTGATCAGGGCTTTTGATGTCTGTAAACAGGAAAAACTGTCAGTAAATGTGGCCGTTTGCAGCATCCAAATGCCAGTCCGTGTTCTGAAATCAACCTTTTCGAGGTTTGGTAAATTGTGTTATTTGGCAGACAATACATATAGCTAAGATGGCACCGTTTGAATTAACGCTGGATATAAGACGGGAAAGAAGGGAAATTAAAAAAAAAAAAACTAAAAAAAAAACGGTTAAAGGAAACAAAACAAAATGCGTCCAAAGAAAAAGTTTATAAGTTTTGTTGCTTCTTTAGTGTTTATGGAGATAATGCAAATACAAGACTCTAGCAGTATAGCCCGGCGTTGCTCGGGAGTAAAGAAAGCTTTAAAACTAATCCATGGTCCTGGAGCTCAGACTCTTTGGACGTTGGTACGAAAGACTAAAAAGCAATAGTTGCTTCCAGTTAAAGTGAAACTGTAGACTGAAAAAAAAAAAAATGAATAGATGTAAGTCAAATTTTGATTTCCTGATATCGATATCAAATAAGTTTTTTTCGTCGTAAACTGAATTTTGAAGGCTAAATAAATTCTCTGAGTAAATGGTATCATGGCTGAGACTAAGAACAACAATTCTACCTACTTAGAGCCAAACCCGAAGCTAAAACTAAAATAAAAGGGCTGAGAAAATACAGACATACAGGCAGATAAACAGACACACATACAAACATCTTGCCTTTTATATATATATATATATATATATATATATATATATTATCGATATTCTGCACTATTGTAAGAACTGCAACCTTGAAACTTCTGAATATCGTTTTTTATTTCTTTGTCTATGAGTGTATCAAATTTGATTAAAATCGGACCACTCCTTCTATAACCCGATTTTTTCTATTATTGATTTTCGATATTTATCAGGGGTACCTCGACACAAAACCTAGCTAAGAACACTTGCAGACGCTTATAGTACATCTGTGTAAATTTTCAAGAAAATCTGTTTAGCCGTTTTGGAGTCTATAGGTAACTGACACACACACAGAGATACACACACTCACATACACACACACACAAAGTTCCATTTATAAATAAGTTTAGATAAGAAGTTTCATATATATATATAGTGTACCAATTCAACAGATAATTTTCTAAACATATACTGTTAAATATAACAGACAATAAATGTCTATTATGCTTAATCATGAACCGTTGTGTTTTGGCTTTAATTTCAGGTGAAAATAAAGACAAAAATTCTCCAACATTTGGTTATTTTTTATTATACTGGTTCTAAGTTTTCGGCTCACGTGAGCCATTTTAACATCTATAAATGTTAAACCAATAAATAATAATAATCAAATTAAGCTCAGCATATATTATAGAAATTTAAAACAATTGACCTCTAATAACCCGACATCCATACAACTAAATCCTCTACAGAAAACTAATGTAGTGTATCAATTTACATGCCCGTTCAGAGATTGTATCTCTGGTACTAATAATAATCCCACTACTTATATTGGTTTTACTACAACCACACTCTTCCGTAGGCTTACCTGTCATCTTTCTTATCAGAGTTCAATTAAACAACATTTCTTAGAAAAATGTAGCCATAATGGTAATATTAGACAGATTTTAGTCAACAATACAGTAATACTCACTCATACACCCAGTAAAAAGAACCTTCAGATATTGGAGGCCATCTACATTAAATCAAAAGAACACACACTTAATAAAATCAGATTTCAGTCTTGTCATAACACATTACATTGCATTTAGATATATGGTTCTGTTAACATTTCAGTCTCTCACGCGGTGTGAAGTCATAGAACCGCGTTACAAATTTACGAACTGCGTCTGCTATTCGGTGACTGTTATTGTCGCTTAGCAATGTTTTATGTCAAAACAAGATAATATCATCTTTGATGGTGGATATCTTTATGTTAACGCCCCTGTAACCTCTCTGAAGATGGCTCATGTAAGCCGAAAGCTTAGAACCTGTATAATAAAAAATATACAAATGTTGGACAATTTTTCTTTATTTTCACCTGAAATTCAAGCCAAAATACGATGTTTAGAACGGCTACTGATTAATATAATAGACATTCATTGTCTCTTATATTTAACAGTATATTTTTATTAAAAATATCTACAGTACTATGCAAAAATATTAGGACAAGAACTATTTTATCTTTTATGAGGCATATTGACAGAAAATGAACAATTTGGTCAAAGTAATTTTATTTGATTTATTCAAATGCTTGTTACAAAAGAAAAATACTTGTTACAAAATAAATTTAATATTTAGTACAATAGCCTTTTTCTTTGATCACAGCCTTCATTCTGTCGGGCATTGACATCACAAGCTTCTTCAATGTCTCTAATGGTATCTCCTGCCAAGCAGATTGTATTTGTTCCCAAAGTGTGTCGTTTAAAGTAACATTAGATTTATCAATTTTTTTTTATCCAAAATATCCCATAGATGTTCAATAAGACTGAGATCAGGGCTTTGTTGGGGCCAATTCAAATTCCGAAGCTTTCCTTCCTCTCCCTTTTTAGTTAAATAATTTTTACAAAGGTTTGGCTTTTCATCCTGTATTTGAATTTCAGTGAGGTTTTTAGGAAAATCACACCTGTCCTAATAATTTTGCAGATTACCAGTAGTGTGCAAAAGTGTTAGGACAGGAGTGATTTTAAACTTTATTTTGATGCCTCATAAAAAATAAGATAGTTCTTGTCCTAATACTTTTGCACAGTACTGAAATATATATATATATATATATGTGTGTGTGTGTGTGTGTGTGTGTGTGTGTTATTTTACGTCTATAGTCAGAATCAGTTTCATGCAATATGCAATCATAAGGTGCTTAAATAGCGATTGCATACTGCATGTAACACCGAGTCGTGCTATAGACTTAAGATAATATCTATTTTTGTAAATGTATACTTTATAGCTCTGTTAAATTAGATCGAGCACTGTTTTATTAACGGAAAAATATTATCAGAAAAATATTTATCTATTTGCTTCTATATCCATATGTATATTTATTGATCGGTCTCTCTCTCTCTCTCTCTCTCTCTCTATATATATATATATATATATATATATATATATATATGTAAGGTGTTTCAAAAATAGACGGCATAACTTTAGACTGTGTTCCCTAAAGAATGAAAAAAAAAAAAAACTCCATATGAACATATGTCCGGAAACGCTTGGTTTCAAACATGTGCTAACTAAAATGCCTTTATTTTTCACATCCAACACAAACAGTGTCTTCGAGTGCCCTATAGCAAATGTTCAAAACGTGCACCCTCTGCCCTAATGTAGGCGTCACATCGACGTCTCGTGAACTCGCGAACATGCTCCCAAATTCCTGGTGTGTTTCGTATTGTCTCGCGTGCGGACACAATTCGGTTGCGGAGAGTGTCCACATCAACAGCCCGAGACGGAATACACTGGTCCTTTCAAATAGCCCTACAGGTAGAAATCCAAGTGGTTTAGGCCCAGTGAGGATGTGCGTTGTGGTCCAGTGGATATCGGCTCGGAACGAGATATCTGTGTTCGTTTGGGTTCTTCGCCGTCTGAAGGCAGCGAGTTGATCAAGTGAGTCCTTAAAAACGAGTTCACGTCCCCCCAATATTAAATCCTGACACCTAGTCTTTGAGTCGTTCTCCCTATTTAGTGCGAACCACAACTACATTTCTTCTTCTTCAATGTGCCCTGTCCCTTCAGGACGTAGGCGATCATAACTTTCCACGTCTCCCTATCCCTGGTGGTTCTTAGCACGCCTTCTCCTGTTACACCATGCAATCCTCGTTCCATCATCCACTAGCACAAGCCCATAAATCAAGAATATAAATATATAGAAACTAGCATGGGCACAAAATAAAGGATCGGTTTATATATTGATTATAATATAGAATTGATCCCCCGTTTTATACACACATTAGAATTTCTTCTAAACAGTTGGCATATATATTCTTCTTCTATGTGTCCTGTCCCTTCAGGACGTAGACGATCATAACTTTCCACGTCTCCCTATCCCTGGTGGCTCTTAGCACGCCTTCTCCTGTTACACCATGCAATCCTCGTTCCATCATCCACCTACTTAGATCTTTAAAATATGTTATCCGTTGCTTTCCCCTGTATCTGGCCTGTTAGTATCAGGTTCTCCAAGCCTTTTTTACTTCCTCATTGCATGTCCCAGGAACTTCAGTTGCCTATTCCTGATGCTCAGTATTAATTTCCTTTTTGTTTCCATCATTTCTAGGGCCTCATCATTGCTCACATGCTCGATCCATGATATTCGCAGCATCCTACTGTAGAACCACATTTCAGTTGCTGCAAGTTTTTTCTTCATCTTTGATCATATTGTTCAGCATTCACTACCATGTTGAAGAACTGGCAACACATAGCAATGTAGTACTCTCTTCCTAGTTTCTAGCGAAATTGTCCTGTTTCTTAATACTTTACTCAACTTATGGAAAGCTTCCTTCGCCATGCCAATTCGCCTTCGGATCTTTGTCGCACTTTCCGTCTTCTGTTATAACACTTCCCAGGTATTTGAATTTTTGTACCTGCTTGATTCTAGTATCTCCGACCTGTATTTGGCATATTGGGCTGCTCTTTTTACTGATGACTATGCATTCGGTTTTCTTGCAGTTTATTTGTAGTCCTTTCATATCACTCTCTTCAGCTTCCTTTTGTAGGAGGTCTTGTAGTTTCCTTTTTGTGTCTGCTATCAGCACTGTATCATCTGCATACTTTAGGTTGTTTAAATTGTGGCCTCCGATGATAAATCCAGGCATAACTTCTAGGGTCCTCAAAATGTTCTCGCTGTAGAAGTTGAACAGATCCGGTCAAAAGAAAAAAAAACTTCCTTGACTCACGCCCCTTTCTATCTTTTAAATCAATGAAAATGGAAAGTTTTACTCTCCAATTCATTTATGACTTCCATCAGATGATTGGACATTTCACTTTTTATGTCGTTGGCTTTTTTTCTAATCTCTCCCAGTTGTAACATGTTAGTCTTTCTTTTTTTTCATTGTAGAATAATCATTCACTTCTTCTTCTTCTATGTGCCCTGTCCCTTCAGGACGTAGGCGATCATGGATCTCCACGTCTCCCTATCCCTTGTGGCTCTTAGTATGTTTGCTCCTGTTGCTCCTGGCAACCCCCGTTCCGTCATCCACCTGATCAGACCCTGCAAAAATGTTCCGCTGCCTTCCTCTGTCTCTCCTTCCTTCTATTTGTCCAGTCAGTATCAGGTTCTCCAGGCTCTCCTTCCTCATTGCATGTCCCAGGAACTTCAGTTGTCTCTTCCTGATGCTCAGCATCAATTTCCTTTTTGTTGCCATTCTTTCTAACACTTCGTCGTTGCTTGTATGCTCAGTCCACGATATCCGTAGCATCCTTCTGTAGAACCACATTTCGGCCGCTTCCAGTTTTGTCCTCATTTTCGATGATATTGTCCAGCATTCACAGCCGTACTGAAGAACTGACATCACGTAGCAGTCTAGCACTCTTTTCTTCGTTTCTATTGAGATCTTCCTGTGTGTTAGTATTTTGCTCATCTTCTGGAACGCGTCCTTTGCCATGCCAATTCGCCTTCGGATCTCCGTGTCGCACTTTCCATCTCCTGTTAGAACACTTCCTAGGTACTTAAATGCATCCTTGTGCTTTTGGATCTCAGGAATATAAATGTATAGAAACTGCTGTGGTCACAAAGTGAGGGGTCAGTTTAGATATTGATTGTAATATGGAACTGATCTCCCACTTTATATCCGTAGCATCCTTCTGTAGAACCACATTTCGGCCGCTTCCAGTTTTGTCCTCATTTTCGATGATATTGACCAGCATTCACAGCCGTATTGAAGAACTGACATCACGTAGCAGTCTAGCACTCTTTTCTTCGTTTCTATTGAGATCTTCCTGTGTGTTAGTATTTTGCTCATCTTCTGGAACGCGTCCTTTGCCATGCCAATTCGCCTTCGGATCTCCGTGTCGCACTTTCCATCTCCTGTCAGAACACTTCCTAGGTACTTAAATGCATCCTTTTGCTTTTGGATCTCAGGAATATAAATGTATAGAAACTGCTGTGGTCACAAAGTGAGGGGTCAGTTTAGATATTGATTGTAATATGGAACTGATCTCCCACTTTATATCCGTAGCATCCTTCTGTAGAGCCACATTTCGGCCGCTTCCAGTTTTGTCCTCATTTTCGATGATATTGTCCAGCATTCACAGCCCTACTGAAGAACTGACATCACGTAGCAGTCTAGCACTCTTTTCTTCGTTTCTATTGAGATCTTCCTGTGTGTTAGTATTTTGCTCATCTTCTGGAACGCGTCCTTTGCCATGCCAATTCGCCTTCGGATCTCCGTGTCGCACTTTCCATCTCCTGTCAGAACACTTCCTAGGTACTTAAATGCATCCTTGTGCTTTTGGATCTCAGGAATATAAATGTATAGAAACTGCTGTGGTCACAAAGTGAGGGGTCAGTTTAGATACTGATTGTAATATGGAACTGATCCCCCACTTTATATCCGTAGCATCCTTCTGTAGAGCCACATTTCGGCCGCTTCCAGTTTTGTCCTCATTTTCGATGATATTGTCCAGCATTCACAGCCCTACTGAAGAACTGACATCATTCACTTATTTTTCATTAATTTTGTTTCTCGTTCAGAAACCGTCGACATTCTAGCGTGTTGTAACCATTAACGATCGACATCATATTCAGATCTAAACCCGTAATTATTTACGACTGTTCCGTTATATGCAGCAATTTTTTATTTTTATATTTTTAACCATCTCACCCCAAGCAAGGCATTCCACTACCACCGTTGCGCAGGTGGTTACATAGGGGAAAGTGATGAGAAAGAGTGGTTAGTTAGGGGAAATGTCAGGAGGAGGGTGATAGACGGATGAGGATAACGATGATGGGGGTGGTGTAGATGGGAAGAGAGTTTGAGAGAATAGATGCGAGTTAGTGTGATAAGAGGTGTCTATTGATCTTACATTTAAATTCCTGGAGATTGTAGCTATCAGAGAAGCAAGTATAATGAAGGGAATTCCACAGACAGGAAGTGCGAAAAAAGAAGCTGTTAGAGTAGAAATTGCGGTTACATCTTATCTGTTTCACTGTAAAAGGGTGGGACTTAGTTGCTAGTCTAGTATCTCGTACAAATTCATACCTAGAGAGCAACAGTGATCTAAGTTCATCGGAACAGAAGCCGTGAAAGTATTTATAGAAGAGGCACAGAGAAGCCACATCACGCTGGTGAGAGAGTGACAGCAGCCGGGGTGCAAAGTCGGTATCAATCACATTACAGATTCTCCATTAGATTGTCAAGAATCCCGAGGAGAATAGCAGGGGAACCCGACCAGATGTGGCAGCAGTATTCAATACACGGGCGGATGGTAGATTTATATATGTGAAGGAGGGACTCAGACGAGAAAAACTTCCGGGCCCTGCACAGAGAACCGACTTTCATAGCAGCGGATTTAGCAATGGGTTCGATATAGTCATTCCACTTGAGGTCTGCTTTGAGTGTGAGGCCAATGAGGCGTTGTGTTTTACTCTCAGGGAGGATAGCCTGTTTCATGCTAATGGGAGGTAGGAGCGATTGTCTATGATGGTTAATTGATAGCAGCTTCGTCTTGAGGTCCAGCTAATCGTTTCGTTTTTATCTACTCCGCTTAATCTTGTCTTTATCACTTATTTATGTAATCGTTGGGTTGACCTTTCAGGTGTGGTTGTAAATGCATTGAACCAGAAACAATGCATTACATCGTAGCGTGACGATATCCAGGATTTAATTTTACTGCCACTATTTTACAGGGGGTTACATAGAAGGAAATTTATGAGAAAGAATGACAGGTTATAGGGGGTATCAGGAAGTGGCTAAGAGAAGAATGAGAATACTGTTGAGAGTGAAATGGACGTAGAAACGAGCATGAGAGAGAGAGGATGCAGGTTAGTGAGATAGATGACTACTGACTTTACATTTAAATTCTTGGAGATTGTAGTTGTCGGGGAAACAAGTAAATGGAAGGGAATTCCATAGGCGGGAAGTGCGAGAAAAGCAGCTGTAATAGTATAAGTTGCGGTTACATTTGATTTTTTCTCTGTAAAAGGGTGGGACCTAGTTGCTAATCTTGTGGCTCGAGTAAATTTATATATAGGGTTGAGACGTTTTTTTCATGAACTTAGACCGATAGTAATGTTTCTTTAAATCTTTCACTTGCTTCTTTCATCTTGGTGTCTCAGAATAACACAATTTAAATATATTTCTTAATATAAACAAAAAGGAATTGGCGAAGCACGAAAAGGAAGAATCTGGAATTTTAATTTCGGTATTTTTCACACCCTTTTTGGGATATGAAAAGAAAAAAAAATTACTTCTGGTGAAATATTAAGGACGGAGAATATTCCCGTCTATTCCATGTCCTCCGAAGGAGAAAATATGACGTCAATAGAATTGGAGTAGATAGACTAAACTATCGCCCGGTTCACACTCCACCCACGTCTATTGAACAGGTGAAGAGGCTCATGCCTTGTTTCCTGTTTAGGATGTGGTTTCCGGTTTTTCTCTTTTCCAATCTTTTCACTCTTACGTAGCCCCCTGCGCATCAGTGGCGTTTTCGCCTTGCTTGGGGTGATATGATTAAAAAAAAATATATATAAATATATGAGTAAATTATAAATTTATCATATAATAATTCTGCTTGTTCCTTCCTTAGTTACTTAGTTCCTCCGTCCGTTACGCCACTGAATAAAAATAACACACTTACTTTCTACACGAACTTTTCTTTCCCCTCTATCTTTTTTATAAACACTACTCTCCTCAGCCTTTCTTTCACCTTTGCCAAACGGAAAGGTAGTAAAGAGTGAGAGAGTAGGAGGAGAGAGCCTACAGAATTACTGTAGCAGTAGCAGCTTAAGCTGGTGGTTGTAGCAGTAATTGTGTGTCTGTATATATGTGTATGTACTGTACAATATAGTAAAAGTAGGTAGGTTTGTTGTCGTATCCCGCGACCTAAAGACAAAATTTCTGGCCTCTACACCCTTGGCAATTACTCAGTTGGTCTTTTCTCTTTACAATGGACACAGAAGCCATGATTTTTCAGTAATAAAAAAAACATTTTCTCTTTCAAAATCTCTGAAAAATAAATAGGTAGACCAATAAATTATTTTTTATAAAAAAATCTTTTTTTTTTTATTAAAACAAAAAAAATTACAACAAATAAAGAGACTAAAAATGATAAGTAAGTGAAAAATATAGAATTGGTACTGAATAAGAATATCACATCAAAAACAATAAAACTGAAGGGAGAAGAGAGAAAAAAGGGGAAAATGATAAGATCAGGTTAAAGGCAGGTTAACATCTTGACCGTTAAGGAGGGAAAAGAAACAAGGGAAAGGGGTAGGGTGAGGGAATGAAAAAAAGAGAAAAAGTTGGTTAGTATGTAATTCCAGTCTGGTTTTTATATTCACTAATCCAAAAATAGCCTTTGGGAAAAGGTATGAATCCAACTCTTGTCCCTCCAGCTATGGGTTAATTATTAAGACTTGTATCAGTAAATCATTATTATTCTCCCCCCCTACACACACGCGAAAACAAAAAAAATTCTTACAGCATAAAAATATATTCAGACTTGAAATAACTTCTATCTATAAAAAAAAAAATAAAACGAAATAAATCATTTTTTTTTTTTTTTTTTTGACATTTGAAGTAAACTCACTTCTAAATTGTTCATGGGGTGCGTCATTAACTCTAAGGAACAGCTTATTCGGACTGCATTTCCTATGAGTTGTTTTTGGGGTTTGTTAGAGAAAATGCAAAATAACAAGCAAAGAGAAAGAAAAAGAAGTGTTGGTATGAGTGATTGCGTTCCACATGTCATGACATACCTGCGATATTCCAGACAGTGTATTGCAATGAGTTCGACATTAAGAACTGGCACAGGATATGATTGTCATGTAGATAGGTTGAATTACCTGGGGAAATGGGTTTTAGTTGGTTATTTTGCGATCACGTTGCCACACAAGCTGCCTGTCTAATACCCTGGCTAACAAATCTGTAAGCTCTAAATTAGGGTGGGTCAGCATTTGAGATCCAAGATTCGCTTCTCTAAAATGCTTTTGTCTTTGTTAAGGTAATGGGGGAAGAGAAAAAAACAAACAAGTTGAAAACACTGAAATGAAAGAAGAGCATTAATATGTTTTCTCTTGTTTTGAGTGACTCTCGATGACTTTCTATATAATTTCTTCGTTGTTCTCAGTCTGTTAATGAGTTATTTCTGTTCCTCATTTACCTATACGGAGCAGCTCAGTAGTAAATATATATATAAGCTCGAGGAAATATAAAAACAAGGCGGACCTGAAGCAGACTACCACCACGTTTAATTTCGTTGTTTTTCATTTTTTTTTTTTTTTTTTAACTTTCCGGTTATCAAAAAATGTTTTGAAAAATTACAATTGTTAAACAAATTTTTGGTGGGGGTCAGTTTCTCATACAACGTTAAAGTAAATAGATTCTCCATTTTCAATCCACTCGCGTTGGGGTCGCTTTGTTTATGTTAATTTCGTTGTTTTTCTTTTACTTTTTTCAGTGCAGTTCTATCGATTGTTACTTAAACTTTCCGATTATCAAAAGAAATGTGAAAAATGACAGTATTAGAACAAATTTGTGGGGTGGAGGGTCAGTTTCTCATACAACATTAAAGTAAATCGATCCTCCATTTTCAATCTACTATAAGTTTGTATGACATACTGGACCCTCCCCCACCTAAAATTGTTTAAAAATTGAAATTTTTGCAATTTTTTTTTTTTTGTCATTCGTAAAGTTTAAGGTGTAAAAGATAATATTGCACTGAAAACAGTCCAAAAAATTTTATAAGAAACAAATTTACAGGTGGCGGTAATGTCGTACCGGCGACTGATTTTAAAATGGAGGCTCGATTTACTATAGCGTCGTATGAGAAACTGATACCCTCCAGAAAATGTTTAAATATTGAAATTTTTCAAAATGTATTTTGTCAATCGTAAAGCTAATCAATAGGACTGCGCTGAAAAAATTAAAAAATATGAAAAACAACGAAATTAAACGTGGTGGTAGTCTGCTTCAGCTCCGCCAAAAACAAATATTTCGCGTTTTAATTTTCTTACTGTATCAGATAATCAGATAACGAATATATCCCCCCAAAATATTTAAACATTAAATTGTAACACACACACACACACACACACACACACACACACACACACACATATATATATATATATATATATATATATATATATATATACTAGCAGTATAGTCCGGCGTTGCTCGGGTGTAATGGAAGCTTTAAAACTAATCCATGGTCCTGGAGCTCAGACTCTTTCAACGTTGGCACGAAAGACTAAAAAACAATAGTTGTTTCCAGTTAAAGCGAAACCGTAGACTGAAAGAAAAATGAATAGATGTAAGTCAAATTTTGATTTCCTGGTATCGATATCAAATAAGTTTTTTTCGTCGTAAACTAAATTTTGAAAGCTAAATAAGTCCTCTGAGTAAATGATATCATAGCTGAGACTAAGAACTACAATTATACCTACTTAGAGCCAAACCCAAAGCAAAAACTAAAATAAACTGCCTGAAAAAATACAGACATACAGGCAGATAAACAGTCACACACACAAACATCTTGCCTTTTATATATATATATATATATATATATATATATATATATATTATCGATTTTCTGCGCTATTGTAAGAACTGCAATCTTGAAACTTCTGAATATCGTTTCTTATGTTTTTGTCTATGAGTGTATCAAATTTGATTAAAATCGGACCACTCCTTCTATAACCCGATTTTTTCGATTATCAATTTTCGATATTTATCGGGGGTAGCTCAACACAAAACCTAGCTAAGAACACCCGCAGACGCTTATAGTACAACTGTAAATTTTCAAGAAAATCGTTTCAGCCGTTTCGGAGTCTATAGGTAACGGATACACACATCATGTTGGACCTCCTAACCAAGCAAAGCCTGAATTAAATTAAGATTAATGCGTGAGCTTGAACTGTAGGTAACTGTTTGGTAACTTCATATGTTTTCGCAGCACGTCTTACAGAAACTGTCTACAGGAAGTGTATTTTTAACACACTACTAGACCTGCTAGAGGATGTACCCCTGCTAATACGAAGACGCATGTGGTTCATGCATGATGCAGCTCTCAGATACAAATGGGTAAAAGTGTATCTGAGAGCCTCTTCCGTCTTGCCCTGGAATTCGAGGAATTTTATTCGGACATCTCAAAAGAGGAAATAAAATAATCTTAAACTGCAGAAAATCACGAACAATGGACCAAAATCTCAACGGATAATTTTGATTTATCTATGGGAGATCTGGATTCTACCTAATCTTCGGATCTAGTCGGATTATTTCTTCTGTACAACCTCACGGCGTTTAAAGAAATCGACATAAAAAAATATAGGACTTTATAGAGATGACGGACTCATGATAGTAAATAAATCCACTGGAGATAAGGTTGATAGACTTAGAAAATTAATTCATAGAGTTTTTAAATCTTTTGGTCTCAGCGTGGTAATTAACCCTAATATAAAACAAGTTGACTTCACAGACATAACATTAGACTTAGTTTCTAACAACCTTACATGAAAAAATAACTCTCACCCAATCTATGTAAACCCTAGCTCTAATCACTCACCATCCGTTATCAAACATATTCCTTCATCCGTTGAACGCCGCATGAGCATACCCTCCTCAAATAAAGAAATATTCGATAAGCACAAAACAATTTACGATAAAATTCTTAGAGACAGTGACTATCAATCCTCCGAGATCAACTTTGTGGAAAAATTTAGTAGCCCGAAAAGAAAAAATAGAAATAGGAAAATTATATGGTGTAACCCTCCATTTAATCAATTAGTTAATTTTAAACTGGGACATAAATTTCTGAAGCTAATAGATAAACATTTCCCCTAAAATAACCCTTTAAGCAAAATTTTCAATAGAAATACAATAAAACTCAGTCATAGTTGCTCCAACGATTTAGAAAAGATAATTAAATTACATAAGAATAAAATATTGAAAGCATACAACAAAAATAACCCTAACATTCATGTCAGTTTGCCCCATAATAATAACTTTTGTAATTCTAGAAACGTGATCCAATGCCCCATACCTAATAAATGTTTAACAAAATCCCTAGCATATATGTGTTCGATTTCATCCGTGACGCATCCTAAGGATGCTAAAATTTATATCGGAAACACTATGAATGTTTTTAAAAAACGCTTTTACAATCGCCTTTCATCCTTCAATAACAAGGACAAACAAAATATGACATCACTTTTGGAAGTTAAAAAACGAAAATAAAACACCTAAAATTAAATGGAAAATCCTCAAACAGGCCAGAACATTTAAATCGGTAAAAGAACCATATTTCCATTGTCTTCAAGAAAACAGGGAAATCCTTAAATACATGAGGAGCAACAGATTACTAAACCAGAAGCATGAAACTACAGTAAACTGCAAACGCATTAAAGAATTAACCTTACAATCATGCTAAAGTTACAAAAGCTAAAGTTAGGACCTCTAGAAACGATAAACCTTTATAATGTTAATATTAGTTCCATGAAATTCACTTTTAACTGTATGATCTCTCCCCTTTTATATATATACTCTTACCTCTAATTTTGTGATCTAATTAAAGTTTTATATAAAAAAGGGGTTTCCTAAATTTTAATTTAAGTTTAAATACAAAAATATATTAAATATAAAAATCAAGTTTAAATACAAAAATATTTGTAGCCGTATACTTCACTAATACAGATATGTTTATCCACTACCAATTTCTATCTCTTCTTAGATCATCCTCTCCTACTTCCTCCTACCCCACATATATTTCCTTACTTCTTTCTCTTAGTTAAACCCAAAAGAATGGCCATAAAAGGCTGTAAAGGACCATGCATTATATTCTACGGTTAAATCTGTCTCTAAAATGTTCAACATGTCCATTAATCACTTCTCTCCTCTTACTGCTTTTTGTTCAAATTCTAAGCTACAACTTTCAATTCTGATTTCCCATTTTTTTTACCCACCTTACCTCTCATATATAATTCGCCAAGATAAGGTAAAGGATTTTCCATCTCCCTTCACACTACCTGATGAGACATTGTCCTTTCAATATCGAAAAAAATATACACTTTCTAGTAGATGATAATTTGTACATGTTCTAAACTATAATTTATAATAAATATTCATAGCCCTATTTTTATAATGAGCACTGTTTTAAATTAATGTTTTGAACGTTGTTAATATTTTCTTCGTTCCTTATTCACTTGGGTATGTATATTCTAAACTAAACCGCCATAAATTTAGTTTCTTAAATTTTAAAAATAATTAAAATTAAAAGTAATTTTTTTTTAAATAATTAAAAATAAATTTAACTCGTGAATTTCAAATATCTTTTAGATATTTAAGTAAATTATGTTCGTGAATGTGTATATGTGTGTGTGTGCATGTACTTGTATTAATAGAAATGGATTCTTTTGAGATCTACCTTTGAATTTAATATGTTTAATTAAAATGTAAGATTTGTTTTCGAATTTGTATGTCAAATTTTTTCTATAACATTTGCCCCAGTCGTTATTTATTTAAACTAAAATCTGAAAATTTTTCAATCGTTTTTTTTTTTCAACATTGATGGTGTCAGCAGTTTTCTTTTGTTTCTATACAAAAATTTTTTTCATAGCTTAGG
The DNA here is from genome assembly GCA_037127315.1 of Ascarosepion bandense. NCBI lineage: Eukaryota > Metazoa > Mollusca > Cephalopoda > Sepiida > Sepiidae > Ascarosepion > Ascarosepion bandense. The sequence continues at coordinate 45,891 of JBBBDQ010001300.1, forward strand.
ACTACAAATAAACTTTAAGAAAACTGAATGCATGGTCATCAGCAAAAGAGACAACCCAAAATGCCAAATACAGGTGGGGGATAACAGAATCAAACAAGTCCAAGAATTTAAGTACCTAGGAAGTGTTCTAACAGGAGATAGAAAGTGCGACACGGAGATCCGAAGGCGAATTGACATGGCAAAGGACGCGTTCCAGAAGATGAGCAAAATACTAACACACAGGAAAATCTCAATAGAAACGAAGAAAAGAGTGCTAGACTGCTACGTGATATCAGTTCTTCAATACGGCTGTGAATGCTGAACAATATCATCGAAAATGAGGACAAAACTGGAAGCGGCCGAAATGTGGTTCTACAGAAGGATGCTACGGATATCGTGGACTGAGCATACAAGCAACGACGAGGTGTTAGAAAGAATGACAACAAAAAGGAAATTGATGCTGAGCATCAGGAAGAGACAACTGAAGTTCCTGAGACATGCAATGAGGAAGGAGAGCCTGGAGAACCTGATACTGACTGGACAAATAGAAGGAAGGAGAGACAGAGGAAGGCAGCGGATAACATATTTGCAGGGTCTGATCAGGTGGATGACGGAACGGGGGTTGCCAGGAGCAACAGGAGCAAACATACTAAGAGCCACAAGGGATAGGGAGAAGTGGAGAGCCATGATCGCCTACGTCCTGAAGGGACATGGCACATAGAAGAAGAAGAAGAAGAAGAAGACTTCCCAGTCAACCACCCCTTCCCCCTCTTTTCCTTTTGTTCCCTCTACCACTTCTATCCCTCTGACATGGCCAAATTTTAACTTTTAAACTCTTGACTCTTGTATGGGGGAGGAGTATGTCTTCCAATATAAGACATAGGTATCTGTCTGCTTTCACCTTCTTACTTCCTTACATTCAAAAATTGTTAATCCCACCCCATTTTATTTTCCTGTGTATGGAAAATTTGTTCTTGGACTTCTACTGGTATAAAATGTTTTAACACATTTAAATTTGAGTAAAAAAAAAATTTACCGTTGCTGAAGAAGCGAGGATTTCCTAGTAGAAATGGCTATCCAACGGATTTAAATATCGAAATGTTTGTTTTATTTCATATATATATATATATATATAATTCCAGATGAACAGGACTCAAGGTTTTATTATTTTGAGTGCCCCGGCATTAATTTTATTATGAACAGTGCTCAATATAATAAATATTATAGAGCTTAATATAATCATATAGCTATGAATTAATTGTACATTGCGACACGGAAATTTCTATGTAATATATATATATATATATATATATATATATATATATATATAATTCCACATGAAGAGGACTCAAGGTTTTATCATTTTGAGTGCCCTGGCATTTATTTTATTATGGACAGTGCTCAATATAATGAGTATTATAGAGTTTAATAAAATTATATACTTACTTAGTATGTATTCTTTGGGGCCAAATCCCAAAATGAATCTCCGCTCTGATTGGCCAATAGAAACACACATGTAAATTTTATATCTTCCCACATACATACACAGCAAACCAAAGGTTTTTGTCATTTCAATGTAAATCATCTGCACAACCAACAGCAACAAAGCCTGATGATGAGAATCTATCTCGAAACATAGAAATTTCCGTGTCGCAATGTACAATTAATTCACAACTATATAATTGCAGGACTGTCTGCGGATAACTATATATATATATATATATATATATATATATATATAGTCATGACTATATATATGACTATATATATATCTTTGAATTAATCATATATATATGACTATATATATATCTGACTATATGACTACATATATATCTGACTATATGACTATATATATATATCTGACTATATATATCTTTGAATAAATCATATATATATGACTATATATATATACATCTTTGAATTAATCCTTTTTTAATATATATATTTGCTCTGTAATTTTTTATTACATGGAGCTCTCTTCCTGTATCATTTTTTAATATTAAAATAAAATTTTTAATATTAATTAGGATCGGGTTTTTGGAATTGACCTTCCTGCTTTTTTCCCTTGGATTGAAGTATCTGAATTAAAATATATATATATATATATATATAGTCATCCGCAGAGAGTCCTGTATCACAGCTCATCAGTACGGATTGAAACCCGACCGATTTGACATCAGTCGGAGATTCTACTACTAAGTTATTGGCTCACGGTAGAAGAAGGCAGGCTTTAGCGTGTTATATACCAAATATGATTACACTCCAGTAGCCGAGAGTATTCGATTTATTACTGTAGAACGATGCATGTCTAGCGGTGAGTAGGTAATATGTTTTAAAATCATGCATTTCCCAAGAGTGTCTGCAATCAGCACTGTATCATCTGCGTATCTTATGTTGTTCAAATTGTGGCCTCCGATTACAAATCATAACATCTAGGGTCCTCAGAATAGTCTCGCTGTACAAGTTAAATAGATCCGGTGAAAAGACACATACTTGTCTTACCTCCTTTTCTATCATTGTATATCTGCTGAATTCGTTAACTGTCCGTATGCAGGCGGTTTGCAGCCAATAGAGATTCTTGATTCCTCTTATATTTTTCCCAAATATGTCGAGGCTGTCGAGCATCTTCATTAATTCTTTGTGGCGTATTTTGTCGAACGCCTTTGCATAATCGATAAAACGTCGGTACAAGTCCTTCTTCATTTGTATTGCCCTTTCGGAAAGCATCCTAATCATAAATATGGCGTTCCTTGTTCCAGTGTCTTTGACGAACCCGCACTGTTCTTGTCCTATCTCTCCACCGCTACCTTCTGTAGGCGGTCTTGTAGTTTCATTTCCATGTCTGCAATCAGCACTGTATCATCTGCGTATTTTATGTTGTTCCAATTGCGGCCTCTGATTACAAGTCCTGGCATAACATCTAGGGTCCTCAAAATAGTCTCGCTGTACAAGTTGAATATATTCGGTGAGAAGACACAGCCTTGTCTTACGCCCCTGTCTATCTTTGTAAATCTGCTGAATTTGTTACCTGTCTATATGTAGGTAGTTTTATGCCATTAGAGATTCTTAATTACTCTAATATATTTTACAGTGGTTATGCAATAATGACTAATTACTAAGTGCTGTCTACATTAAATTACTATATATATATTTTATGTATGTATCTAGAATTATAAGAATTTTTTTCCTGTTTTTCAAACAATACATTATGGCCGTATTAATAGTTGATATTATTTAGTGTTGATTTTTTTCATTTTTCTGATTATAGCATCCATTATTTTAGGCTTTTATACATGTGGACAGCCTTTGAGATTTGAAATCACTCGATCGGCAGTCGAGAACGAAGGAAAATTTACTCGCTCCAAGATCATTTAACTCGACCGACTTTATTTTCTTAATAGTCGTCATAGTATGAATCCCTGACGAGAAACAAAAAATAAATTTTAACTGAAATTTCGAACGTGTTAGAAAGGATTAAAAAATTTTTTAAAAAGAACAACATAATTTGATCTTTCCTTTTAATAATAGCATAAACATTTTTTTAATCAAATCACCCCAAGCAAGGCAGTCCACTGCCACTATAGCGCAGAGGGTTACATAGAGCGATTGGGTATAGGAAATGTCAAAAGGAGGGTGATAGACGAGTTAGGAGGTACATAGGGAGAGTGTTGGAGAGAATGGGTGCGAGTTAGTGTGTTAGGAGGTGTCTATTGACCTTACATCTAAACTCATGGAGGTTGTAGCTGTTGGGGAAGCAAGCATGCGGAAGGGATTTTGGCTCCACTCTGAAAGCGTTAATGAAACGAAAGTGTTTACATTGATCTGGACAATAAAAGCCAAGAGTTCAATAATGTCATTGTAGGTAATTCTAAGTAACTTGTGAATCTTCAATGGCATACTTTTGGGTTGTAAAAGAATCAGATTTCCTTTTTCATTGCTAGATTTTTAATCGACCGCGGGCGAGTAAAGCAATAAACTTTAATCGCCCAATTAATTTTTTAATCGACTGAGTCGATCGGCTGAGTGAAATCTCGAAGGCTGCATATGGATGGGGCTGTTATACTTGCATTTTGTACAAGTATGTTGCCGATGGAATTTGGTATGTTTTTGTACGTGTTTTAATGAGTGCTAATTGAGCTCTGGTAAGACTGGTGTAACGTGAGTCTTCTTGATAGGCATGTAGTAGTGTGTCTGACATAGTTATAAATAGATTTATTTATTTTTGTTTACCGGCCAGAAGACTAGAGACATATGAAAAAAAATATGCGTTCTCCAGCAGGATTCGAACTGCATCTTGAACTAACGAAAAATATCAGCTTTGAATAATTCCTCGTCGTTATCCTATCCCACTTAAACCGGCCATTTATTTACCCAGCCGAAAACGAAAAATACTTTGTCGAGCCTATACTGAGCAAGTTGCATGTGTTTGGGGTCGTAACTCTGTACCCAATCATTTTTCCCCTTAAAAGAGATTGTGGTGATACCGAGCAAAAGCGACGGACCGGATGTTTGCTCTGTAACGACCAGAAAGAAAATGACCAAAAGTCGTCTCTGCGCAGGTGGATTCGCGCAGATGTTCCGGTTGAAAAATAAAAATTAATCAAATATTAAATTTCCATTTCGTGAGCCTACGCGAGTTTCATTTACCAGCCAATGAGAAGCCCAGAATCAAATACAAGTGTGAAATCCCAAACGGGCTGCTTTTGATCCAAAAAGCAGATATAAGAAGCCGAGACAGAAAGCACCCAGAAGGCAGACCGAAGGAGACAGACCGACGGACAGACGAACGTGATTAGTATCTCCCTTGACCAAGTCAAGTGGCTACTATGTTTGCCTCCCTTCACCTCTCCTTACTTTCTTCCCTGTTTCAAAAGTACTTACTGACCTAAGGAGCGAATACATCAAAAACATTTCTTACATACAAGACGCCTCCACACTACTCTAAGTATCGAATTCTCCTTGTCAGCCTTCTATTGCCAAAATGAACAACATTCCTAAGCCTTAACTTTCTTTCAGCTTATTATTTGCCATGAACATTTTAACCTCCATTGGACCTATATTCAAGTATTACTTTAATTGTAAAACATTAATGGATATGTGTATATATAAATGTAATTTTCAACTCAATTTGCTTTTCTTGGTTTTATAATCATTTTAGGACTTATCGTAGGTTATCTACCTCAAGGCCAAATTCCGTTAACCTGCAACAATATACATCTACCCTTCGCTAGAACGGACAACTACCCTTCACTAGAACGGAATCCCACTACAACTAGAAGAGGAAACGAAAGGATAACCCACTATAAGCTAAAATAAAAGGTGTGGAAAAAATAATCCGGAGATGAAAGAAGAAGACAATGTTTTTTTTTTTTTTAATCATATCACCCCGGTAACGCCACTGAAGCGCAGAGGGCTACGTAAGAGTGAAAAGATTAGAAAAGAGAAAGCCGGAAACCACATCCTAAACAGGGAACAAGAGATGAGCCTCTTTATCTGTTCAATAGACGTGGGTGGAGTGTGAACCGAGCGATAGTTTAGTCTATCTACTCCGATTGAAAAAAAAAAAGAGTGAAAAGATTGGAAAAGAGAAAGCCGGAAACCACATCCTAAACAGGAAACAAGGGATGAGCCTCTTCACCTGTTCAATAGACAAGGGTGGAATGTGAACCGGGCGATAGTTTAGACTATCTACTCCAATTGAAAAAAAAAGTGAGAAAACTGGAAAAGAGAAAACCTGAAACCACATCCTAAACAGGAAAAAAGGGATGAGCCTCTTCACCTGTTCAATAGACGAGAGTGGAGTGTGAACCGGGAGATAGTTTAGTCTATCTACTCCAATAGAAAAAAAAAGTGAGAAGATTGGAAAAGAGAAAACCGGAAACCACATCCTAAACAGGAAACAAGGAATGAGCCTCTTCACCTGTTCAATAGACGAGGGTGGAGTGTGAACCGGGCGATAGTTTAGTCTATCTACTCCAATTGGATAGTAGTGGATAAAAGAATATGTTATAAAATTAGAGAGTAAAGGACTAAGAATTTCACTAAAAGGGAAAAGAAAAAGTGAAATAAGCAAACTAGAGTGAGATAAACTATTTCGTGGTCGCCGACTAAGGTTGCGACTCGTGCACACAAATATGCCCTTTGGAACCCGTTTCAAGAATCAGATGTCAGAAAGAATTAACAACTAAGACGTTTTGATCGCAACTTCAACAATAACAGCGACAATTCCTACAATCCCGTGATGACTTCGTGGTCAGAGCAACAGATAAGAAGCAGTGTTTTGGGTTCAATGTTAAATAAATTACACTATTTAAACAATTACCTTTCTCTTTTTCCTCAACAAAGAAAGGAGTGTTTATGTGCCAAATAGTAACATTGATAATGAAAAATGCCTTTCTTTGTAATATTATGAGATTTCAACACGAAAATAATCGTGACACCTTTGAAAATATCAACCGAAAGAGAATTTACTCGGAAAGAAAGAAAAGTATTTTTTTTATAAATCGCTGGAATGTCAATGTTAATTTGACTGACTCGTCTTAGAACAGAAAATACTTCTTTTCTAGACAAGGATGCTGACTTTCTTTGTGTGGCAACAGCTCTTCCCGTGTTGCAAATCCGACGCAGCAAATAATTATTGACTTGGGATGGGAAGTTCTTGAACATGTTCCGTATTCTCCTGACCTGTCACCTTAAGATTATCAATTGTTTTGGTCTGTGCAATCATCTTTGTTTAATCGGCAGTTCAAAATATTTAAAGATAGCAAATGGTTCGTCAGAATTCTACCAAATCGAAACTGGAATATATATATATATATAGGGCCGTAGCTGATGCTAAAAAAACACCGGGCACAGAGAAAATTGCCCGGATTTATTAGTTGACAAAATGATGACGCCATCAGTGTCATCCGTTTCCAGAAACTATGATTTTTTTTTTCGGGTATTCCAATGGAAATTAGTCACAGAACGTGAACGAAAGCAGGAAATCGGGTTCGGACTTTCTGAGTATAACCAGTCTTTTCTCCCAAAATTAATAAATAAACAGATTTTCACTGCGTTTATTCGGATGTTTTCTTCGTTTTTCTTTCTTTCTTTCTTTCTTTCTTTCTTTCTTTCTTTCTTTCTTCGTAAATTGCTTAGTTTGATTTCTGACAAAGACATTTTTCCTTGCCCTGATTTTCACTATGATTGAACGGATCGGCCCGAACCCGTGCCCGGTGTGCCCGGTAGTCAGATACGGCCACATATATATATATAAGGAAAGCACAGTTTGGCTAAAATACAGTTTAACTTCTTTCATGACCTAATTTAATGCTATAATATTTGAACTAATAAAAATATCGGTTTAAAAATAAATAAATAAATCCAGCAATTCGAGAGAATATATATATATATATATATATATATATATATATATATATATATATATATTAGTCTTCCACACACACACACACACACACACACACACACACACACACACATATATATATATATATATATATATATATATATATATATAGTAACTAAGTTGTTGAACTCGTTTATTTACCTTTTTGTTCATGCATTTACTTTTATAAAGAGTACTTGATACAAATGTATATATATAGTATATATATTTGGTAACTGTTATCGTCGCTTAGCAAAGTTTTATTTCAGTACAAGATAAAAAAAAAACTCATCTTTAATAGTGGATGTCATTATGTTAACGTCCCTGTAACCTCTCTGAAGATGGCTCGTGTGAGCCGAAAACTTAGAACCATCATAATATAAAAAATATCCAAATATTGGAGAAATTTTGTTTTGGTTTCACCTGAAATTAAAGCCAAAATGCGATGTTTAGAACGTCTCATTATTAAGCATAATATACATTCATTGTCTGTTATATTTAACAGTATATGTTTAGATAATTATTTGCTGCCTCAATACACTGTATGTATATAGATAGATAGATAGATAGATAGATAGATAGATAGATAGATACGAACAGGCTGAGATAGATAGATAGATAGATAGATAGATATATATATACGAACAGGCTGAGATAGATAGATAGATAGATAGATAGATAGATAGATAGATATATACGAACAGGCTGAGATAGATAGATAGATAGATAGATAGATAGATAGATAGATAGATAGATAGATACGAACAGGCTGAGATAGATAGATAGATAGATAGATAGATAGATAGATAGATAGATACGAACAGGCTAGATAGATAGATAGATAGATAGATAGATAGATAGATAGATAGATAGATACGAACAGGCTAGATAAGATAGATAGATAGATAGATAGATAGATAGATAGATAGATAGATAGATAGATACGAACAGGCTGAGATAGATAGATAGATAGATAGATACGAACAGGCTGAGATAGATAGATAGATAGATAGATACGAACAGGCTGAGATAGATAGATAGATAGATAGATAGATAGATAGATAGATACGAACAGGCTGAGATAGATAGATAGATAGATAGATAGATAGATAGATAGATAGATAGATAGATAGATAGATAGATAGATAGATAGATAGATAGATAGCAACTTGTCATTTAAACAAAAATATATTTTATATAAATCTTTTACCTTATGCGCCGTGTCCTTTCAGGACTTTGGCGACCATGGACTTCCACTTGCCTGAATCACTTGTTACTCTTAACATTCTTCCTCTTGCTATATCTCCCAATCCCCGCTTCGCCATCCACTTGCTCAAGACTATCAACTATGTTTCACGCTTCTTTCCCCTTATTTCTTCTCCCCCCTGTTCGCCCTACGAGTATAACATTCTCCAAGCACGTTTTCTTCATTAAGTGTCCCAAAAACTTCGGCTGTGTCTTCCTGATGCTAAGTAAAAGTTTTTTCGTTTGCATCCTCTCCAAAACCTTGTCGTTGCTCACATGTTCGGTCTATAGTATCCTCAGTATCCTTCTGTAGAACCAAATTTCTGTTGCTTCGCGTCTATCTTTCATCTTTGAGGAGTTTGTAAAGCAATCAGGAGGACAGATATCACATAACGGCCCAGTACACTTTTTTTTTGTTTCCAATGAAAACTTCTTGTCTCTCAAAACTCTACTCAGCTTCTGGTATGCATCCTTTGCCATGTCAATTCGCCTACGGATCTCAGTGTCACTCTTTCCGTTTTCAGTTAGAACACTTCCCAGGTATTTAAATTTCTGTACATGCTTGATTTCAGTATCCACGATTTGTAGTTGGCATTTTTACTGGTGACCATGCGGTATACTGAAGAAGAACAGTATTGTTCTGAAACATGAGCATTTTTGTGTGGTGATATAATGCTTTTATAAACCATTGTAATAACAAAATTACAATATTAAGCTTGTATTGAGCACTCCTTATAAAAGTCAATGCATGAACAGTAGATTTTAATGTACTTGTTTTTTCACTTCCTTATAATCATCATATAGTAATTCTGCTTGCTCATTACTTAGTTAGTTACTTAGTTCCTTCGTCTGTTACGCTACTGAAGAAAGATAACACACTTACTCTCTACATGAGCTTTTCCTTCCCCTCTATCTTTTTATAAACGCTACTCTCCTCAGCCTTTCTCTCACCTTTGCCAAACGGAAGGGTAGTAAAGAGTGAGAGAATAGGAGGGAGCCTATAGCATTACCGTAACAATAGCAGCTTAAGCTGGTGGTTGTAGCAGTAATTCTGTGTGTGTATATGTGTGTGTACTGTACAATATAGCAAAAATAGGTAGGTTTGTTGTCGTATACCGAGACTTAATAACGAAATACCTGGCCTCTCCACCATTGGCCATTACTCATTTGGTCTTTTCTGTTTACAATGGACACAGGAGCCATGATTTTTCAGTAATAAAAAAAAAAATTTCTCTTTCAAAATCTCTCACAAAATAGCGTACAGTATTTTGGTTATACGCCGCTTAATATAATATAAGATTACAGTAAAGTAGCTTCTATGGACATTACTTTTATAGATATTTTAATAAAATTACACTCGGTATTATTGTTATTTTATTACCCAATACCTTTATGTTTGAAGACGTTACTATCATTAGTAGTATGACAAAATAAATTTTTACAGGAAATCATAATTATTTTTCCGTGGAAATTCCATGGGTTTACAATGGACACAGGAACCATGATTTTCTATTTCAAAATCTCTCACAAAATAGCGTACAGTATTTGGGTTATGGTCTGTGCATACGCCGCTTAATATAATATAAGATTACAGTAAAGTAGCTTCTATGGTCATTACTTTTATAGATATTTTAATAAAATTACACTCTGTGTTATCGTTATTTTATTATCCAATACCTTTATGTTTGAAGACGTTACTATCATTTGTAGTTTGACAAAGTAAAATTATCTTTCCGTAGAAATTCCACTGGTTCCGCTAGTAAATTATAGTGTGTGTGTGTGTGTGTGTGTGTGTGTAGATGAACAGGATGCGATGAGTAAATTGTCCCAATTTTTTCGTGCATGCGCGTTGCTTGTTTTTTATTTTGTCAACTGCACAATATAGCAGGGTCAGCTGGGTACCAATCTGTGAGAAAAATAGTACACTGACGTTATTCATTTCGCCAGAAAGTTTGACATTGCATGCTTGTTTGCTTGCAATTCGTGTCTGAAGCTCCAATACGAATATTTCAGAGTGTTTGGGTGTGAGTCTGAGGACATTGCAGAGGATTCAAAAAGAGCTGGATGATTCTAATAGTGATTACGAAGGCGTCTGGAAAGATCACTAGTGATTGCGTCGTTATGCCTCTAATCATCTTCCCACTGGACTTCAGACCCATCACGGAAACCTATATCAGGAGCTTTTAGATTGTAGTCCAGCCCGGATTAAGAGGGTGGCTGCTACTTGAAAACCCTATATCTGACAACAGAACTCTGCACCATGCCACACAAGTAGGAAAACCAGTCATGGCTGTCAGACAATTTCTGCATCTTTACCCCCTTTTACATCTGGTTATCTAACTCCCCAGGCTGAAACCCTCTTGATTATTGTGTGTGGGGAGCAGTTGAGCGAGAGACTAACAAAATTCCTCGTAAAGCCAAAGAATAACTGAAGGAAATGGATTATGACAGCATTCCCCAACTAAAACAAGACCATTCAGAAAAGTTACAGGAGATTTCGAAGTCGTCTGGCGAACCTGCTGAAACCCAATGGCGATTATCTAAACTTATTTATAAATGGAATTTTGTGTGTGTGTGTGTGTGTGTGTGTGTGTGTGCGTGTGTGTGTGTGTGTATCCGTTACCTATAGACTCCGAAACGGCTGAACCGATTTCCTTGAAAATTTGCACAGTTGTACTATAAGTATCTGCAAGTGTTCTTAACTAGGTTTTGTGTCGAAGTACCCCCGATAAATATCGAAAATCGATAATCGAAAAAATCGGGTTATAGAAGCAGTGGTCCGATTTTAATCAAATTTCATACACTCATAGAAAAAGACATAAGAAACGATATTCAGAAGTTTCAATGTTGCAGTTCTTACAATAGTGCAGAAAATCGATAATATATATATATATATATATATATATATATATATATATATATAAAAGGCAAGATACCAGGTCTGATGAAAATTAGTTTTTCAGCACTTCGTGTTTGGCTCTAAGTAGGTATAATTGTAG
>JBBBDQ010001300.1:65000-105000 GCA_037127315.1 Ascarosepion bandense
CCGGGGACTCGTTTCTTCCGGTTTTGCCTTGATCACGCGACGCCTACGTAAATTCTCAGAGACCCTGTCTGTTTGCTCTGAGCTATTTCCGCTCTGCCGGAAATAGGGTCAAAATGACATCCGCTGCTTTCAATGACCAAAAACACCCACGCTTTATCAGACTTCTTCGGCTGGGGCCAGATTATTATATTACATTCCTCGCCCACCCATTTTTCAAAATGTTCGCCTAAGAACATTTTAAGCGCAACATCCTCACTCTCCTCCCCATGCCACACAAGCCCTACAATTGTATAAACATGTGCATGCCAAAACAACAAAAACATGTGCATGCTGAAACAAAAAAAAACAACAAAAAAAAATATATATATATAGGGGAGCCTACATCGGCAACCCAACAATGTTCGTGTCCATCTTGAAAATTGTTCTACCAGCTCGATGCTTCATTGTTCTCTTTTTTTTTCTTTCTTTTTTTCTCCTTTTTTTTTTCTTTTCCTTTCTTTTTTTTTTTTTTAATATCCATTTTCACAGAATTGGGCAAAGTTCTTAAAAATGTTCATTTTCTTTCTCGCGTCTGTCCATAAGCGTAGACTCTTCGATGCATAATCACATGATTATTAAGCGGTAACCGCGCTCTAGTTTCAAAACTAACATCGAGTAAATGACCTTTGACCAACACCATGCGTGCTTCTGCTCGAGTTTATTGTTACCACGTAACCTCATTTAATTTAATTTAATTTCAAACATACTATGTTTGAACACAGAAAAAAAATGGTCATTATTTGCCGTACATAACATTCATAGTCTGACCGAGAAATGTTCAATAGAAATTTAAGAAAATTACCCTGATTCCAACGTTAATCCGCATGCAATTTACTTGTGGAGGATATTAATTTAGTCTAAAAAAAAATTTTTAAAAAATGGACCCGTGACTCGTAGTTCCTTAGTTTGTGCAATGCTTTCCATTCCCTGAACTACTTCCTCTGGATTCGAAACCAGGTATATCTGATTTGTTGGCATCTCTCTGTTTAACGCCGAGACATTTGAACGCCCGTTGACCTATCGTCAACTTCTTCGGGAGTTCCTCATATCTTTCACTAAATCTCTCCATATTTACTAGTTTTCAGAAATTTAATATATCTTCAAAAGATATTTCCCAAGTCACATAAATGAAAATTCACAGAGGATGTTGATTTTATGGGAACCTGCACAAAAGCATAAAAGTGAAGTACTTTCACGTAAATAAAAATAAGTTTTAGATTTTAATTTAATTTTCCCAAATCTCCCCAAATAATCCGATTCCACCATATTGATAACAAAATATCTTTTCAATATCTGACTCATATCGCGAAACACTGAGACGCGGGTGAATGTTTTAAGAATATATATAATCGGTGTATTCGCAAAGAAATAACCAAACAATGCAGTTGTTTTCAAGCAACAATGTTGAGATATATTTATAATTGGCGATTTTGTTGGCTGTTGTTAACTGCATAATTAAAATTATACTTTAAAACTCTCGATAACATTTAAGTCATTTCTATGCTGTAGAAATGTCACGCAAAACACAAACAGTTTTTAAATTTTGACAATATCTGTGTAAAGATTACAAATTAACGTTTACGAACAAATTTTGTTGATGAGATCAAAATTAAAGAACCCTTTCGTTTCTCTGATTTTCCTATTGTGGTAGCATTCAGCTACATTTATAATTTGTCAATGTTTACCAATTTTGATTTAGTTCATGCAATACAAGGCCAAATGGAGAAAATGAAGAGGGTCATTTTACGCTAATACTCCAATTGGGGAAAGTTTGTGTACGTAGAACATCGATTGTGTTTTGTTTTTTTTCCTTTAATTCGACTCGAGTACTGGTCAGAAAAACTCAACTATTTCAACCATACAACTGACCTTCATAATCACATTGAGAATAGTTGTTCGTCAATATTTCTATCGGGTTGTCTGGAAAGTTCATGCCGCTTTTTAAGTAAAATTAAGACACAACCCAAAATTATTTCATTAAATATTTATTCTACGAAATTTTAACTATTTTCTTGCACAAACCCAAGAAAACCATTGCTAAACTCACTTCATATATATGGTAAACATTAACAACAAAAATAAATCATCAACTCAGACGCCCTGCACCCACAGATAGGTAAATATTTCAGCTTTCTTCCTCTCGTCAACTTCAACACCCCACTGTCAGCCTTAACACCCCACTTTAACACTTTCTTCCTCATTTTAACACCCCACTGTCAATTTTAACACCCCCGTCCGTTCTATCGAACAATCCATATTTCTCATTTCTACGGTCAGATCGGCAAAAGTATGCTGTCCCATTTTTTTTTTCAACCAGACCTACTATAAACACGAGCAGGGAACACACACACTATTAAATCAAAGTGTCACCTACCTTTCGCTGGTCTCGTCCGGTTGTTTACTATATTTTCGTCTTCTTTTTTTTTCTTTCTATCTGGTAGTTCTTTTTAATCGTTGAATTTTAATTGTGGCCGTGGTAACCCAGGTTCGAATCCTGGTCGCGGCACCAAATAAACGTGTGTTATATATCCATAAATAACAAACACGTATATATATAAAAATATATCAATATATATTCTTTTATTAATAAACGATAGACCGTGTCGCCTAGGAACAGAGAGTGAGGGAGCGCGCCTCTAATTGGGTTCGACGTGGTGACGGGGGGTTCGACGGGAGTGTAACCTCTCTGCTTACTCGTCTAGCTTCTTCTTCGACTTCTCGAGACTTCTTCTGTCGAGGCTGACTGTGACTCTGACTCTGTGGTTTCTTCGACTTCTCTCTTCTGCCGAGACTCTGTCTCTGTCTCTGACTCTCTGTCAAGACTGACTCGCAAGACTGTGTTTTTCGCAGTCTTTATATATCTTCCAAAACCGGGGACTCGTTTCTTCCGGTTTTGCCTTGATCACGCGACGCCTACGCGACGCCTACGTAAATTCTCAGAGACCCTGTCTGTTTGCTCTGAGCTATTTCCGCTCTGCCGGAAATAGGGTCAAAATGACATCCGCTGCTTTCAATGACCAAAAACACCCACGCTTCATCAGCCTTCTTCGGCTGGGGCCAGATTATTATATTACAGGAAGTCACGGAACGAATTCCGGTCTGCTCTTTGATAGCAGTAGGATATTCTGCTGGTCTGGGTTTATTGGGTAGGGGTGGAGTGGAACGAGATTACTCTTGATGATTACTCTAGATTCGTTATTCGCTGAACTCCAATTATTCGCTATTGCTCAACGCTCAACCGTTCAACAACGCTATTTACCACCTTTCCACCATGGAGGATGCGATACAAGGTCAATTACAGTGAGAACTCTAAGCCCTTAAGCTCAGCCAGAAATCTTCTACAAGTAGTTTCACGGCTTCTGCTCCGATGAACTTAGCTCACTGGTACCCGCTATATACGAATTTACTCGTATACTCAAAATTGATAAATCTAATGTTACTTTGCAAGACGCTTTGGGAAGAAATACAAGCTGCTTGGCAGGAGATACCATTAGATACATTGAAGAAGCTTGTGATGTCAATGCCTGACAGAATGAAGGATGTGATCAAAACAAAAGGCTATTATACCAAATATTAAATTAAGTATTTTTCTTGTTAAAGCATTTGTTTAGTAAATCAAGTAAAATAACTTTAACTAAATTGTTTATTTTCTGTCATTTGCCTCATAAAAGATAAAATAGTTTTTTTCCTAATACTTTTGCACTGTACTGTATATATACTAGGTGCGATTGGTAAATTGTCGCAATTATGTTGATGCCTCATAAAAGATAAAATAGTTCTTGTCCTAATACTTTTGCACGGTACTGTATATATTAAGTAAATTCACTCATGGTTCACATAATCTAAAGAAGCTTACGGCTGTATCACGTTGAATACACCGGTTCTCGCTCGATTAACGAAGTTAAGCAACGTTGAGCCAGGTCAGTACTTAGATAGGTGACCGCTTGGGAATACCAGCGTTTAGTGACGGATGTGCGTTGTGGTGCAGTGGATATCGGCTCGGAAATTCCAGTTGAATACTCTGCATTAATCCGTCCCTTCCCTCCAGTTATGGGTTAAATAACAAGGATAGGACTTGGGGACCCTGCCCTTAAAAACAAATCCCAATGAATCTTGAGACTCGATAAGAAAAAATATTACTAGACACAAAACTTATATAAACTAAAAACACTAAATTGTTGAAAGAAAAAGGTATTACCAGCAATAAATAAATAAAATTTAGTTGGCAATAAATATCCCGCCGAGGTTGATATGCCATAAAAACAAAACAACTAACATAATCTCAAGAAAAGCTATGCTGCCTGATGTATATGAACGACCTTAACACTTTCGCCAAGAAATACTTGTACGAACGGTCAGAAATTTCAGTCATGATGTGGTAATGGAATTTGGCATTGAGAAACGTGAAATGTCGGTAATAAACAAGAGAAAAACAAAAGAAAAGAAAAACAAAAATAGATAAAATTGAAAAAGGAAAGGTGCTCAGTAAACAACTCGGTACGTTGGAAGGGTGTTACCATCGAGTAGATGAAGTCAACAAAGAATTTTTTTTAATCATATCACCCCGAGCAAGGCGGTAACGCCACTGATGTGCAGGGGGCTACGCAAGTGTGAAAAGATTGGAAAAGAGAAAACCGGAAACCACATCCTAAACGGGGAACAAGAGATGAGCCTCTACACCTATTCAATAGACGTGGGCGGAGTGTGAACCGGACGATAGTTTAGTCTATCTACTCCAATTGAAAAAAAAAAACAAAAGTGAAAAGATTGGAAAGGAGAAAGCCGGAAACCACATCCTAAACAGGGAACAAGAGATGAGCCTCTACACCTGTTCAATAGACGTGGGTGGAGTGTGAACCGGACGATAGTTTAGTCTATCTACTCCAATTCAAAAAATAACCAAAAAGAAGTGAAAAGATTGGAAAAGAGAAAGCCGGAAACCACATCCTAAACAGGGAACAAGAGATGAGCCTCTACACCTGTTCAATAGACGTGGGTGGAGTGTAAACCGGACGATAGTTTAGTCTATCTACTCCAATTCAAAAAATAACCAAAAAGAAGTGAAAAGATTGGAAAAGAGAAAGCCGGAAACCACATCCTAAACGGGGAACAAGAGATGAGCCTCTACACCTGTTCAATAGACGTGGGCGGAGTGTGAACCGGACGATAGTTTAGTCTATCTACTCCAATTGAAAAAAAAAAAAAAGTGAAAAGATTGAGAAAGCCGGAAACCACATCCTAAACGGGGAACAAGAGATGAGCCTCTACACCTGTTCAATAGACGTGGGTGGAGTGTGAACCGGACGATAGTTTAGTCTATCTACTTCAATTGAAAAAAATAAACAAAAAAAAATGAAAAGATTGGAAAAGAGAAAACCGGAAACCACATCCTAAACAGGGAACAAGGGATGAGCCTCTACACCTGTTCAATAGACGTGGGTGAAGTGTGAACATGGCAATAGTTTGGTCTATCTACTCCAATTATAGGTCAGAATAAAGAAAAAATATTATCATTAAAAAACAAACTTTACGAAATAAAATTGATTAAAATCATAAAAACCTGATCTGAAATCGGAACCACAAACCAAGAAAACTGACTATAATGTGTTAGACGTTTATACCTGCCAGTCGATGTCGGCAGAGTTTTTTTTTAATCGTTTTACCCCAAGCAAGGCGGTAATGCCACTGATGCGCAGGGGGCTACATAAGAGTAAAAGATTAGACAGGAGGAGAGTAAAGAGAAAGACGAACGAGTTACAAGGGGGTGTTAGAGCAGGGAGCAAGAGAAGAATGGGAATACAGGTGTGATGACAGTTGCAAAGTTAGAGAAAAAGGAAAAGATATATAGGGTGATATAGAAAGAACTAGAGTCAAGTGGTTAAGAGATGGGTATTGACATTGCATTTAAATTCCTGGTGATTGTAACCGTCAAGGAAGCAAAAATATGAAAGAGACTTCCACGGGCTTGAAGTGCGAGAAAAGCTGTTGGAGTAGAATTGTCGTCTGCATTTGGTTGATCTAACTGTGAATAGGTGGCACCCAGTTGCCAGTCTGGTTGCACGAGTAAACACCTGTGGCAGGTGTCACTTAAGTGACTTAAGTTCGTCGGAACAGAAGCTATGAAAATATTTATAGAACAGAGGGAAGCTACATCGGTCGGTGAGAAAGTGGCTGCAGTCGAGCTGCAAAGTCGGTACCTATCACATTACTGATTCTCCTTGTTAGAAGACGAGTCAATATCAAAGACTGCATCGATGTTGCAATCAAAAAACGTTAAGACACGGCAAAGAAAGATTATGTGCAAGAACAAAGTGCATTACAATGAAGAGAAAAACGGAACAAATACTCAGAAATGATATAAATGAGAAACAAAAGAGAATTTTACAATGAGAAGAAAATGTATTAATTATATGGCTGTTTAGAAATTAATTCAAAATAATAGCAGATCAATCGATGAGGACATGAAGAAGAAGCAGCAATTAATGGGTTATTTAATGCCGAAAGTTAACTTCCTTAAACGCATCAGTAATTTACTTGGTAAACTTTCGTTTTAGGTCCCGAAGGCTTTCCCCACTTCAAATTTATCCAAAATAGCATTATTTCTGAGCAAATGTATATGCTGAACTCAAATCAACAATTAGTTATTGAAGAAACCTACCTTTATTGATCTGAACACCCAGAAAAAAAAACGAACTACATCTCGCACATTTTGTCACCCGTTACTCTAACGAAGTCATGTAATTAACTTCAGAATGACTTTCTGCGTAGGCAACAAATTTCAGCCGATTTACTTCCTTTACTAAAATTTCCGCCTATTTACTTCCTGTAATGAAAGTAATTCGCGTAGAAAAAAAATCGCGTATTACTTTCATTACAGGAAGTAAATAGGCGAAAATTTCAGTAAAGGAAGTAAATCGGCCGAAAATAGACCGAAATTTGTTGTCCTACGCCGAAAGTCATACAGCAGTTAATTACAAGACTGCGTTAGAGTTACGGGAGACAAAATGTAGTTCAATTTCTTTCTGGACGTTCAGATCAAAAAAGTTAGGTTTCTTCAATAACTAATTGTTAATTTGAGTTCAGCATGTACATTTGCACAGAAATAATGCTATTTTGGATAAATTTGAAGGGGAGAAAAGCCTTCGGGACCTAAAACGAAAATTTACCATTTACTTTACAAAAACCTGTTTCTGATAGCATCTTTTTTAATATCAGTTTGGATGCTGGTAATATTTTCGAAGGTAAATTTATATACAACCGTGTTGTGGAGTAGTTTTCGCACTGAAGGTTATAATCGTGCTTTGTCGGTTGCCAAACGACTTAACGTACCGAAAATGTTAGGAACTTGGTAATCTTCCACTGAAAGCTGACTCCTTAGTATTCGGTTAACTGCCGACTAATATCAACTGCCTAGTAGTTCTACTGAACTCCAATGGAACTCTAAAGAACTCTTATGAACTTCCCAAGAACTCCTCAAGAGCTTCTACCGTTAACTTCCTGTTAACTCTTATTAATATAGGAGGGAGAGTCTATTATCTGAGAAATAGGTGTGTTCCCCATAACACATTGAAAACTGATATTTACAGAGCGAGGTGTAAAATGTAAAAAGTCTGCAGGTTCTGTGAAACCAGAATTTATTGCTTTGTCATAAATCTCTTGAAAATTGCTGTAGAGTAGTTTTCGCACTGAAAGTTATAATCGTGCTATGTCGGTTGCTAATAGACTTAACGCACCCTAAATGTTAGGAACTTCGTAATCTTCCACTATAAGCTGACTCCTTAGTATTCGGCTAACTGCCGACTAATATCAACTGCCTAGTAAGTCTACTGAACTCAAATAAAACTTTAAAGAACACCTATGAACTTCTCAAGAACTCCTTCCGTTAACTTTCTGTTAACTCTTATATAGGAGGGAGAGTCCATTATCTGAGAAATAGGTGTGTTTCCCCATAAGACATTGAAAACTGATATTTACAGAGCGAGGTGAATGTTAAAGGGTTAATATTCATGAACACAAATATAATGAGATTAAACAAGATGTTAGTAACGTTTATAATGTTAATTTAGAAACACTGATAAAATATTAGAATTTTTTGTATAGACGCATAAGATAAGAGTAGTTCGATTTTAATCAAATTTGATACACTCATAGACAAAGACATAAGAAACGATATTCAGAAGTTTCAAAGTTGCAGTTCTTACAATAGTGTAGAAAATCGATAATATATATATATATATATATATATATATATATATATATATATATATATATAAAAGGCAAGATGACCATGGATTAGTTTTAAAGCTTTCATTACACCCGAGCAAAGCCGGACTATACTGCTAGTGTAACATAATGTAATATACCCTTTATGTGTGAGCATGTGTGTGATATGGCGTGCATTGTTTTTCCAAGAGTACTTGAGACGTTTTTTCATGAACTTAGACCGATAGTAATGTTTCTTTAAATCTTTCACTTGCTTCTTTCATCTTGATGTCTCAGAATAACACAATTTAAATATATTTCTTAATATAAACAAAAAGGAATTGGCGAAGCACGAAAAGGAAGAATCTGGAATTTTAATTTCGGTATTTTTCACACCCTTTTTGGGATATGAAAAGAAAAAAAATTACTTCTGGTGAAATATTAAGGACGGAGAATATTCCCGTCTATTCCATGTCCTCCGAAGGAGAAAAATATGACGTCAATAGAATTGGAGTAGATAGACTAAACTATCGCCCGGTTCACACTCCACCCACGTCTATTGAACAGGTGAAGAGGCTCATCCCTTGTTTCCTGTTTAGCATGTGGTTTCCGGTTTTTCTCTTTTCCAATCTTTTCACTCTTACGTAGCCCCCTGCGCATCAGTGGCGTTTTCGCCTTGCTTGGGGTGATATGAGTAAAAAAATATACAAAGACGACATCTCTACCTGTACAAGATTAGCTACTTACGTTCGTCCCAATTAATTCTTCTACGTTTGTAATCACAAAATACTGTGTAAACATGTAAAAAGTCTGCATGTTCTGTGAAACCAGAATTTATTGCTCTGTCATAAATCTCTGAAAACAAAATTCCATGTACTTCCTGTTAACTTTTATTAATATAGGTGGGAGAGTCCTTTATCTCAGGAATAGGTGTGTTTCCCCATAACAAACAGAAATAAAAATAATTGTCACAATCGGGTGGGGCAATATCTAAATAACATGCAAACACTTTGGAAAGGATGCCAACAAACACTGGTATGAACATCAGCCAGTAATGGTTACAGAAAAACAGGGAGTTATCTGTAAATTGTCGCCATTTTATATTACACTTTCACGTATGCGCGTTAAAGGCACTGTGAGAAAAAAGCCCCATGATGCAATTCACTCTGCCAAAAATTTGGAAACGACATAATGTAGTGCTTAGAATTCATGCCGGACGCTCTAATACGAACATTTCAGAGTATTTGGGTATCAATCTGAGGGTAGTGCAGAGGATTCTGAAAGAGTTGGGTGATTCTAATGGTGATTACGAAGGTTATGCAGCTCTCAAAACTTCTGATCGTTATGATAAAAAATAACTCACGAATTTGTTGGTGAGGACCTCAGACTCAACACGAAAGCCTACAGCCTCTGAGGAGGTAGTGCTACCCTGAGTCAAAAATGTGGCTGCTGCAAGACTCTATACATGACAGCAGGACTCTGCACCATGTCACACAAGTAGGCAGGAGAACCCAGCCATGGCTGTCAGATAACTTCTGTGACCACATCCTCTTTTATATCTGGCTTCCTAGCTCCCCAGACTGCAACCCCCTTGATTTTTATGTGTGGGGCACAGTTGAGAGAGAGACCAACAAAACGCTTTGCAACACCAAAGATGAACTGAAGGCAAGCATTCACCAATTTAAAGAAGGGGACAGTCCAGAAAAGTTGCAAGGTATTTCGAAATCGTCTGGAGGCCGTGGTCGAAGATTTTTTTAAAAATAGCAATTTTATTGAATAAATTCACTCTTTCATATTTTAAGATATTTTTGTATAATTTTGGTAAATATATATGTCAAAATGCAGGTGTTTCCGATTTTTTTAATAATTTAGACGACAATATAGCCATCGCACCCTGTAAAAGACATCACAATTCTATGGGATTATACCATCTTTATAGGCAGGGAGATTGGAGCAAATAGGCCGGACATAATTACGAAAAACCGAACAGAAAAGAATTTTTTTTTTTTTTTTTTAATCATATCACCCCAAGCAAAGCGAAAACGCCGCTGATGCGCAGGGGGCTACGTAAGAGTGAAAAGATAGGAAAAGAGAAAAACCGGAAACCACATCCTAAACAGGAAACAAGGGATGAGCCTCTTCACCTGTTCAATATGCGGGGGTAGAGTGTGAACCGGGCGATAGTTTAGTCTATCTACTCCAATTGAAGAAAAACAAATAAAGAAAAGAGTGAAAAGATTGGAAAAGAGAAAACCGGAAACCACATCCTAAACAGGGAACAAGGGATGAGCCTCTTCACCTCTCTAATAATTATGTCTTGTCAGCGGACTGCAACATAGCAATCAAGCAATTTCAAAAACTAACGAAGTACAAAGAACTGAAAATCAAAATAGAAAAATTGAAAACAAGAATAGCACCAGACTTAATAGGTGCGCTTGGAATGATAAAAAATGGAACACAACAACACACTGAAAATATCCCTGGAATTCTCAAATTAGGAGAAATACAAAAAAATTGTCTTGATAAGTACAGTCCACATGCTAAGAAGATTTATCCTCGTCACGCTAGTGATGTTATGAGAGTAACCTAATAACACACTATAACCTGCCTGAGGTCTTCCCGCAGACTTGGTAGGTAGTGATACCTTAGCAGAAATCAAAATAATAATAATAATAATAATAATTAAAAATCTGTAAACAAACACTGGTATGAGCATCACCCAGCACCGGTTACAGAAATAGAAGATGTCACCATTCTATGGGATTACACCATCTACACAGACAGAAAAATTGAAGCAAATGGACCGGACATTATTGTTAAAAACCAGAAAGAAAAACTTGTCTATTAATTGATATGGCTTGTCCAGCGGATTGTAACGTAGCAACCAAGGAATTCGAAAAACTGTCAAAATATAAAGACCTGGAAATTGAAATAGAAAAAATGTGGAAATTGAAAACAAGAATCGTACTAGTGATAGTAGGTGCACTTGGAATTATAAAAATTGGAACAAAACAACACATTGAAAAAATTCCCTGGAAACCACAACTTAAGAGATATACAAAAAATTGTCTTATTAAGTACAGCCCACACACTAAAACGAATTTTGTCTATGTAATGCTAGGGATGATAGGGAAGATAGAAAAAACTTGAAATGGAGCCATATCAACACACCACGACCTGCCTTAGGTCTTCCCGCAGACTTGGTTGGTAGTGCGACCATAGCAGAAATCGAAATATGATGAAAAATGACATAATAATAATAATAATAATAAATATAAAGAAAAGTCAAATGGCTAGAAAATTAATAGTTCACAAAATTTAAAAATGAAAGATTAAGAATAACGGAAACATCCCCCCCCAAGCAAGGCAATAAAGCCAATGAGACTGAAGGAAAGTAGGAAAACTTTTCTTGAGGAAAGAGGACAATAAAAAGAAGAGGACTGAAGGCGACAGAAATGACGCTGACTTTAAATTGTTGTTTATTTTGGGAAGAGAGTTTCACATAAGTTCAAGAGAAGAAACTATTAAGATAGGACTTACAGTTAAATTTATTAATTTAAGCAGTCAAATGATGAAACCAAGTCGTCAATCTCGCAGTACGCTTGTATTCATGAAATCGAAAAACCAAAGAAGAAATTTCATCAGAGTAATTCAGTCAGTCAGTTAAGTGCCATACGTGATACACGCTGGGCGATCATGTCTCGAAAGCGACATGACTAACTGGGCAGAAGATTATCCCGCAGTAGGTTGCAATTGTAGATTGGTTGCCAGCCAAGGCTATAGAACCCAATCTGTCCTGTTATTTAACCCATAACTGGAAGGAAGAGATGGATTAATACCTTTCCCAAGGGTATTTGCGCGTAAATGAATGCAATGAATTCAACTGGAATTTGAACTCGGCTCCCCGATTTCTCGTTCCGAGTCGATATCCATTGCACCACAACGCACATGAGTTTGCGATAGAAAAGAAATTATATAGAAATTACAATTCGCAGTTTTCAAACTATGGTAACTTTAATCCACACTGGGTGCCCTATAGTAAATGATTGTATCACACAAAACCCACAACATGGCGGATAATAAATTAATTTTTAACCCGACATGTAGACATCTTTTCATATATGACAGCAGTAGCAGCAAAAAAAAAAAAAAAATGAACAATGTGGTGACTTAATAAGGTGAAAATTTTGAATAAATAATCAATCTAGAGTGTTAACTGAAAACTTAATCTTTTCAATATGAAAATGATTAAGAAAAGTAAAAAGTTATGATAATGAGGTCATTGCTGAGGTCGTCACTTGAGGCTTTAATCACTGACCCCTTGTCGTAAGTTTCAGTGATTGTACGCGCTGCACTTGTACGAGATCTTTTGACCCCGTTGTACTTTACTTTAGAGAAACCTAAGCCAAATAAAAACTTCTCGTCCACTGTATACGAATTTTCTGGCATGCACCCTACAGCGAAATTGAGTGTTCGCCTACCTTTTCAACTGCCCTACGTCGGTATGAGTTACCCCGACGGCCTGCTTCTCATTTTCAGGATTTCTCAGCTCAGTGTCAGAGGTGATGGGAGGGAACATGTCATGGTTGTGGATAGATGGCATGCCAAAATTCTACATTCCGAGAGGGAGAGAAAAAAACAGAATGAAACACTGAAGGCGATTTGGAGAGAAGAAAATTATAGAGGAAGTGAAAAGAAAAAAAGAGGAAGGAGAGCGGGAGAGGCGAGAAATAGAGAGGAAGCGAAAAGAAGAAAAATGAGGAAGAAGAGAAGGAAATGCAAGAGATAGAGAGGAAGTGAAAAGAAGAAAAAAGAGGAAAGAGAGGGAGAGGCAAGAGATAAAGACGAAGTAAAAAGAAGAAAAAAGAGGAAGGAGAAAGGAAGAGGCAAGAAATAGAGAGGAAGTGAAAAGAAGAAAAATAGGAAGAAGAGAAGGAAAAGCAAGAGATAGAGAGGAAATGAAAAGAAGAAAAAGAGGAAAGAGGGAGAGGCAAGAGATAAAGAGGAAGTAAAAAGAAGAAAAAAGAGGAAGGAGAGAGGGAGAGGCAAGAGATAGAGAGGAAGTAAAAAAAGTAAAAAGAGGAAGGAGAGCGAGAGAAGCAAGAAATAGAGAGGAAGTGAAAAGAAAAAAGAGGAACGAGAGAAGGAAAAGCAAGAGATAGAGAGGAAATGAAAAGAAGAAAAAAGAGGAAAGACAGAGGGAGAGGCAAGAGAAAAAGACGAAGTAAAAAGAAGAAAAAAGAGGAAGGAGAGAGGGAGAGGCAAGAGATAGAGAGGAAGTGAAAAGAAGAAAAAGAGGAAGAAGAGAAGGAAAAGCAAGAGATAAAGAGGAAGTGAAATGAAGAAAAAGAGGGAGGAGAGAGGAAGAAGTAAGAGATAGAGAGGAAGTGAAATGAAGAAAAATGAAAAAGAGAGAGGGAGAGGCAAGAGATAGAGAGGAAGTGAAAACAAAAGAGGAAGAAGAGTAGGAAAGGCAAGAGATAGAGAGGAAGAGGAAGAGGCAAGAGATAGAGAAGAAGTGAAAAGAAGAAAAAAGAGGAAGTACAGAGGGAGAAGCAAAAGATAAAGAGGAAGTGAAAAAAGAAAAAAGAAGAAAGAGGCAGAAAGAGGCAAGATATAGAGAGGAAGTGAAAAGAAGGAAAAAAGAAAAAAGAAAGAGAGGGGGAGGCAAGATATAGAGGGGAAGTGAAAAGAAGAAAAAAGAAGAAGGAAGGAGGGAGAGGCAAAAGATAGAGAGGAAGTGAAAAGAAAAAAGAGGAAGGAGAAAGGGAGAGGCAAGAGATACTGACAAAATTATTCACATAGAGTGGGAGAAAACTTACAGAAAGGTCGAGAAAAAAAGAACGACAAAAAATAATGAAGAAAGAAGTTGTTTTTTTTTATCGTATCACCCCGAGCAAGGCGGTAACACCACTGATGTGCAGGGGGCTACGTAATAGTGGAAAGATTGGAAAAGAGAAAGCCGGAAACCACATCCTAAACAGGGAACAAGGGATGAGCCTCTTAACCTGTTCAATAGACGTGGGTGGAGTGTGAACCGGGCGATAGATAGATCTATCTACTCCAATTGAAAAAAAAAAACAATGTGAGAAGATTGGGAAAGAGAAAGCCGGAAACCATATCCTAAACAGGGAACAAGGGATGAGCCTCTTAAAACTGTTCAATAGACGTGGGTGGAGTGTGAACCGGGCGATAGATAGATCTATCTACTCCAATTGAGAAAAAAAAATCAAATTGAGATTGGAAAAGAGAAAGCCGGAAACCACATCCTAAACAGGGAACAAGGGATGAGCCTCTACACCTGTTCAATAGACGTGGGTGGAGTGTGAACCGGGCGATAGATAGATCTATCTACTCCAATTGAAAAAAAAACAATGTGAGAAGATTGGGAAAGAGAAAACCGGAAGCCACATCCTAAACAGGGAACAAGGGATGAGCCTCTTAACCTGTTCAATAGACGTGGGTGGAGTGTGAGTTGTATGATTAATGCTGAAACGAGGGAGATAAGCATTTCATTGAAAGAAAAAGAAAAGTCACAGAAAATAAACAGGTGTTAAAATAAAGAAAAAGAAGTGGACAGAAAAAAGAAAGAGAAGAAAAAGCAAAAAGAAATAATAAATGACAGGTTAAAGAAAAATGCGTGTAACTGAGAAAGGTGAATAAATCTGTTATTACGAAATAGGCAAGAGCATTATCGTAGTTAGAACAAAAGAGAGTGAGAGAAGGAGAAACTAAAAAAGAAATATAACAAAGGGACGATGGAGAGATAAAAAGAAAGCGAAGAAGAGGCGGAAAAATCGTAATAACGAACGAAAAACAAAAAAAAAAAATGGCGACAGAACGAAGGGAAACGAGAGATAATAAAATATATATATTTAAAAAAACGAAACCATTGGAAAAGAAATAAATACTCACAAAACGGAGCAACACATCTTATTCCATTCTTTCTTTGTCTATAAAAATAGACTCTCCCATTGACAGGTAATTATTATTGTCTCGCTACAGCTTGAATCATGAAGTAACCTGTTGTTATGGTAACAAGAGCCATGCTTGGCGCCACTTGAGTCGAGCAAGTTTTATATTACCATAACGACGAAATTCTAAAAAAATCTTTGTATATGAACATGTTGATAATCTATAACGTGAAGGATTTTGCTTAAAGGCACTGATCAGCTCTGCCTGTTCGGAAAGAGTTCTCTGTAACTCAATCGGTTAGAGTGTGGTGATACCCACCGAGCAGAAGCGAGAGACCGGATGTTTGCTCTCTCACGACAAAAAGGCAAACGACCAAAAGTCGTCCGTGCGCATCCGGGTTCGCACAGACGTTCCGGTTGAAAAATAAAAATGAATCAAATATTAAATTTCCATTTCGCGAGCCTACGCGAATTTTATTTATCAGCCAATGGGAAGCCCAGAATCAAATACAAGTGTGAAATCCCAAACGAGCTGCTGTGATCCAAAAAGAAGATATAAAAAGCCGAGACAGGCCGACGCAAGCAGACAGACTGACGGTGACAGGCGAGAGTAATTAATATCTCCCTTGACTAAGTCAAGTGGCTACTATGCTCGTCCCTTCACCTCTCTTTCCTTCTCCCCTGTCTCAAAACTATTTACTGACCTAAGGAGCGACTACATCAAAGACATTCCTCATTTACACGCTCCCCACATTCCTAAGCCTTAAATCTCTTTCAGAATTTTATTTGCCATGAACATTTTAATCTCCGTTGTGGTTATTCAAGTTATTACTTATTCAAGTTATTACTTCAATTGTAAAAACATTAATTGATATATGTATATATAAAAATGTTAATTTTCAACTCAATATGCTTTTCTTGATTTTATAATCATTTTATGACTTATAGTGGGCTATCTACCACAAGGCCAAATTCCGTTAACCTGCAACGGTATACAATTACCCTTCACTAGAACGGGATCCCACTACGAACGGAATAACAATGAGCAAACCACTATAGAAGCACGTCGGACGTAACAATGGTTCTCTTTACTAGGGGAACGTAAGTTCGAATTCTGTCGGAGTGGGCATACTTTTCTTTAATAAGATTCTATTTAGGCCGTTGGATTAACATAAACATACTGTTTAGTAAATAAACGGAGCGTCTACTGAAACATGGGCATCCATTAAACAAATAACGTTTAAAATGATAAAAAAAAATCTGTCGGATTGATAAATAAATATCCAATCCTTCTTAAAAAAGAGTGCTTGTTGATTGCAGCGTGCATGAAACGGTAAGGAAAAATGCATATTTACTATTCTTTATTTTTATATTTTGGGTTGTCTGCCGGTTATTAACTGTCCATGTTTCAACACGTTAGAACATGTCAAATTTATCAACAGATATAATATGCTTACATTTCTGATTTGAACACTCTTCAAACTATCTCTTGAGAAAGAACGGTCAAAATTACTTAATTCATGTCAATTTTGCATCCCTAGAAAAATAGAAGAGTATAAGGTGCATTTTAGACACTTAATGATTTTTTTATTACAGTAAAGGCAAAAATGTCTAGCAAGCAACAACAAAAAAAAAAAAAGATTTGTGCTGTGTACGATGAAGGTGCTTTAGCAGACAGAACTGTACGGAAGTGGTTCACTAAGTTTAGAGTGAGTGATTCCAGCTTTATTGATGAAGAATGCTCAGGCAACCCCCCAGTCCAGATGTTGACCATATCAAGACATTCATTGGGAATAACCCGCATTACACAACGTGGGAATTGTCAGAAACTCTAAATTTATCAAAATCCATCGTCCATGAGCACTTAAAAATTGGCTATTCAAATTGCTATGATGTTTGGGTAGCACATGATCTGAGTGAAAATAATCTTTTGAGTCGCATTTCTATCTGTGATTTGTTGTATAAACGTAATGAAAATGCGTCTTTTTTTTTTTTTCAAACAAATTGTGACGGGTGATGAGAAATGGATAGTTTACATCAATGTTCAGCAAAAAGATCATGGGGTAAGCGACATAAACCAACTATTCCGTCAGTTAAGTGCCATACGTGATACACGCTTTGGGCGATCATGTCTCGAAAGAGACATGACTGACTGGGCAGAAGATTATCCCGCAGTAGGTTGCCGTTGCTTTCTGCGGTAGACTGGTTGCCGACCAAGGCTATAGAACCCAATATGTCCTGTTATTTAACCCATAACTGGAAGGAATAGACGGATTAATACCTTTCCCAAGGGTATTTGTGCGTAAGTCAATGCAAGGAATTCAACTGGAATTAGAACTCGGATAGCCACCCCAAAAGTAGATCTTCATCCTAAGAAAGTCAACTGGTTCGATTTGAAAAACATGTTATACCATGAACTTCTACCAAGTAATCAGTCAATTGTTTCTGAAAGGTACTGCTCGCAGCTGAAAAAATCTAAACTTATTAATAAATGGAACTTTGTGTGTGTGTCCGTTATCTATAGACTCCGAAACGGCTGAACCGAATTTCTTGAAAATTTACACAGCTGTACTATAAGCGTCTGCGAGTGTTCTTAGCTAGGTTTTGTGTCGAGGTACCACAGATAAATATCGAAAATCGATAATCGAAAAACTCGGGTTAAAGAAGGAGTGGTCCGATTTTAATCAAATTTGATACACCCATAGACAAAGACATAAGAAACGATATTCAGACGTTTCAAGGTTGCAGTTCTTACAATAGTGCAGAAAATCGATAATATATATACATATATATATAAAATGCAAGATGTTTGTGTGTGTGTCTGTTTATCTGTCTGTATGTCCTTTATACAAATCCACAATTTTTATCCGATTCTCACCAAACTTCACTCAAATATTCTTTAGGCTGAGTCTGAGCTCCAGGACCATGGATTAGTTTTAAAGCTTTCATTATACTCGAGCAATGCCGGGCTATACTGATAGTTAAAAATAGAATTCAGGATAAACGCCCAGAATTGGCAAACAGAAAAGTTTTTTTCCATCAAGATAATAATAGATTTCACATTTCTTTGGCGACCCTGCAAAAATTGTTGCAGCTTGGCTAGGATGAATTACCTCACCCGCCATGTTCACCAGATTTTCATTTATCCAGGTCTTTTCAAAATAATAACACGGTAAATTTTTTAATTCTTTGGGTGACATAAAAAAAAAACACTTTAATTAGGTCTTTGCCGAGAAACCAACGAAATTCTGGTAAAACGGAATCTTTAAGTTGAAAGTCAGGGCGATCATGTCTCGAAAGAAACATGAACGACTGGGCAGAAGATTATCCTGCAGTAAGTTGCTATTACTTTCTGCGGTAGACTGGTTGCCAACCAAAGCTATAGAACCCAATCTGTCCTGTTATTTGACTCATCGCTAGAGGGGGATTATATTATTTAGTAATCATGAGGGGATCAGTTTATTACTTCATAACAATATAAAACTGATCCCCATTTTATGCCCAGTAGGAGCATTAATAATGTTTTCAACTATTATATTCAGTCAGTCAGTTAAGTGCCATACGTGGTACACGCTTTAGGCGATCATGTCTTGAAAGGGACAGGGCTGACTGGGCAGAAGATTATCCCGCAGTAGGTTGCTATTGCTTTCTACGGTAGACTGTTTGCCGACCAAGGCTATAGAACCCAATCTGTCCTATTATTTAAACCATAACTGGAGAGAAGAGACGGATTAATACCTTTCCCAAGGGTATTTGTGCAAAAGTAAATACAAGGTATTCAACTGGAATTCGAGCTCGGTACCCCTATTTGTCGTTTTGAGTCGATATCCACTGCACCACAGCGCAAATTATTTCCCTTAAAAATTGGCATGAACTTTCTGGACAACCCAATATATATATATATATATATATATATATATATATATATATATAATTCCGGGTGAAGAGGATCAAGGTTTTACTCTTTTGAGTGCCTCGGCATTTATTTTTAATAATGAGTATTATGGAGCTAAATTAATTCTTCACTGCGACACGGAAATTTCTATGTCGCAATGTACAATTAATTCATAACTATATATATATATATGGTAACACAATTCGAATTCTCCCGGAGAACGCATGTTTTTCTAATAAAATTTCTCAAATATTCAGACCTGTAAAAAGAATATACTGTGTAATAAATAAACAGAGCGTCTACTCAAGTATGAGTGTCCAATAAAATAATGTTTAAAATGATAAAATTTGTCAGATTAATAAATAAAAAATGCTTTACCTTATAAGAAATTATTTTGTTTACATCCAGAGATGAAATGGAACAGAAATAAACTTTCAAAAATCTGGCATATTTTTGGTTTATAAGGCACCATTCAGACTTAACGCCCTCCATGGCTGAGTGAGTCTAAAGCATGTTTGAGTTAACAATACTTTCCCCGAAAAAGGGCAACTCATGTTCAAATCCTGGCTAAGAGCACATTTTTTGTTAATAAATTTTTTACTGGTAGACAAAAATAAATATGCTGTTAAATAAATAAACAGAGTGTCTACTCAAATATCGGTATCCATTAAAAATAATGTTTAAAATGATAAATTATTCTTGTATATTTGGGCGGCAACCTTTCAAACAACTTTCGTTAAATATGGGAAGTAAAGTAAATGTAATTTTTTTTTTTATTATTAACAGCGTCCTTGCGTTTTGCTGTTTTGCAGGGAAGGAAAAAAATGTTCAATAATTTTCATTATCCCTAGGGCTTTCGACTACTTCTTTAGGCATTTTTAAGAGGGTAGTGTTTTTAAGAGAGTACTGGACTGCAACGTGCAGTCAGTCCCTCAGTATGGCAGTGAATGCTGGGCAATACCATCAAAGATGAAGGAAAAACTTGAAGCAACTGAAATGTGGTTCTACAGAAGTATACTGGATATAAAATGGGGGATTAGTTATATATTACAATCATTATATAAACTGAGCCCTCACTTTGTGGTCACAGCAGTTTCTATACATTTATATTCCTGAGATCCAAAAGCACAAGGATGCATTCTAAGAGGTGAGAAGAGTATTAAGAAAGAGGACAATTTCGCTAGAAACTAGGAAGAAAGTACTGGACTGCAACGTGCAGTCCGTCCCTCAGTATGGCAGTGAATGTTGGGCAATACCATCAAAGATGAAGGAAAAACTGAAATGTGGTTCTACAGAAGGATGCTGCAAATATCACGGATCGAGCATGTGAGCAATGATGGGGTCTTGGAAATGATGGAAACAAAAAGGAAATTAATACTGAGTATCAGGAAGAGACAGCTGAAGTTCCTGGGACACGCAATGAGGAAGGAGGGCTTGGAGAATCTGATACTAACAGGCCAGATAGAGGGGAAAAAAGACAGGGGAAAGCAACGGATAACATATTTGAAGAACCTAATCAGGTGGATGACAGAACGCGGGTTGTATGGTGTAACAGAAGAAGGCGTGCTCAGAGCCACCAGGGATAGGGAAAAGTGGGAGGCCATGATCGCCTACGTCTTGAATGGACAAGGCATATAGAAGAAGAAGTTTTGTTAATATTTCTTCATGATTTGAGTGCTTAAGTTGTATTTTATTTTTGATAGGAGGGTTTATTCTGATGTTTCACATATTGAGTGCGGCTGGAATTCGTGTGAGCGTTTTCTGTTTTTAAATTTCCACTGTTATATAAGTTGAGATTCATAGCAGAAAAGAGATGTTTAATATATAGGATCTCTCTTATAGTGAATAGTAGCAGTATAGCCCGGCGTTGCTTGAGTGTAATGAAAGATTTAAAACTAATCCATGGTCCTGGAGCTCAGACTCTTTGGATGTTGGTACGAAAAATGTAGGTTGTTAAGACTAAGAACTACAATTATACATACCCGAAGCAAAAACCAAAATAAAAAGGCTGAAAATCTGATTTGATCAGACCTGACAGGATATCGGGGTATCGATTTCCAATATCAGGTAAATTCCGATAGAGACGAATTCAAAAGAACTCATTGTTAAATTTATTTATTTAATTTAACAGAATATTATAATCTAAAAAAAAATTTAAATGTAAATTTACGTTTTTAAATGTAAATCGCATGCCCAACCACACCAACATTGCCTGATGATGAGAATTGATCTCAAAACATAGAAATTTCCATGTCGAAATGTAAAATTGACATAACCATATAATTATATTATATTATATTATATTATATTATATTATATTATATTAAGCTCTATAACACTCATTATATTGAGCACTGTTTATAATAAAATAAATGCCAGAGCACTCAAAATATAAAAAAAAACCTTGAGTCCTCTTCACTTGGAATTATATATATATATATATATATATATATATATATATATATATATATATCGTCTTAAATCAGATATCTACATTTTCTTTCATATGTCATGTCTTTTCTGGATGTGGCCGATCATGGCTCTTCACAACTTCCTGTCTTTTTGCTCTAATTAACTCATACCACTTTACTATCGCTATTTGTTCAACATCCCTTTCACTCAAACTCGCCAAGTCGGTTATTCACCCCACATTGCTTCTCTTACCTTCAATAGTCCTTTTAGTGTTAAAATCTCTAAACCCTCTCTTTACTCGTTGTGTGTCCTAGAAACTGAGCTGTAGTTCCCTACTTTTCTTAATTTATTAAATTGTATTATTAATGTATATAAAGTAGCAATTTCATATGACACCATATAAAAACAGCACGTCATATGTTTTCCTTCTGATTTATTAAATAAAGAAGTTAGAGGAGTTGCAAAATGAAGATTTCTGCAAGCCTAAGAAATTAATATTGTTTTTCTTCTTCTTCTTTGCTTGTTTGCTTTCAGCCATTGGTGTCCATTCTTTCGCACTCGACTGACGTCATGTTTGGAAATGAGTGGACATGAGACTTACCTGGCCAGGAATTGGCACCGCTGTACAGGATACAGGTGCTCTAATTACAAGTAAGTCATTGCCAGATTCCAATAGTAGCATTTACCTGATCGATTGGTCTAATTATTACATGACTAAATCAGTCAGTGGTTCAATATTACTAAAGGCTCCTTAATTCATTATTATTTTCTATCTAGTTTTTGGTGGATTCGTTTTTTACGGATCATCAACTCTCTTCAGGTTATTAGTAACCAGAAATACTTTTAAATTGTAAAACTTTTTAAGATAATAATGTTTTAGTGATACAAGTCTTAATAATTAACCCATAGCTGGGAAGAAGAATAGGTGGATTCATACCTTTCCCAAAGATATTTGTGCGTAAGTGAATATAATGAACCCGATCGGAATTGGAACTCGGTTTTCCGATTAACAAGTTCAAATCATTATCCAGTACACCACCCGCACAACCAAGCTTACAGTATCTAGTATTCTCAAGCGGTAACCCATCCAGAATCGACGTTGCTTAACTTTCAATGTGACGTGGCCGTACGTCGTTGTCTAGTTTTGCTTTCATCATTGTTGTTGATTTTCTATTACAACATTTTGGGCGTCACATATTATGAACGTTATTGAAGTGATTCGATTGTGAATGCAAAATAAAGAAGTAAAATCTTCGATTAGATGAACTAGCACAGTCAGTTCTTACATGGACGTCGCCTGCACCGGTTTGGTCATAAGGCTTAACAGCCAGCCAAGCCGGGCACATTCTCGTATATATATATATATATCATTTTTCTCCTTTGATTAGAGATGTCCTCTTTTTAAAACTTGCGATTAAAATGACAATAAAGATTTTTTTTTCAAATATTCAAAGGTTAAAGATAAAATCAGTCTGTCTATTTATCCATCGACTTAACTTTTCTTTACAAGAATAGTGTTGCTTTTATTTTGTATTTCATTTTTAGGGTCTAGGATTAACTAAAAATGTCAATGTTACTCTGTACGTACCAAGATTTTAGAACAAGTAAGTACCAAGATTTTAGAACAAGTACCAAGATTTTAGAACAAGTACCAAGATTTTAGAACAAGTAAGTACCAAGATTTTAGAACAAGTAAGTACTAAGATTTTAGAACAAGGAAGTACCAAGATTTTAGAACAAATATTATTCACTGTCGATTTTATAGCAACCATCTTCTTCATTTCCTCAAAATGATGTCCTATTATTTCCGGAAGAAATTACTGAATTAAGCATATATTCATGAAACTGAATAATAATAATAATAATAATAATAATAATAATAATAATAATAATAATAATATTGTTAAAAACCAGAAAGAAAAACTTGTCTATTAATTCATATGGCTTGTCCAGCGGATTGTAACATAGCAACCAAGGAATTTGAAAAACTGTCAAAATATAAAGACCTGGAAATTGAAATAGAAAAAAATGTGAAAATTGAAAACAAGAGTTGTGCCAGTGATAGTAGGTGCACCTGGAATGATAAAAAATTGGAACAAAACAACACATTAAAAG
This sequence comes from Ascarosepion bandense, assembly GCA_037127315.1. Taxonomy (NCBI): domain Eukaryota; kingdom Metazoa; phylum Mollusca; class Cephalopoda; order Sepiida; family Sepiidae; genus Ascarosepion; species Ascarosepion bandense. The sequence goes on from JBBBDQ010001300.1 coordinate 88,578, forward strand.
AATCCCTGGAAACCCCAACTTAAGAGATATACAAACAATTCTTATTAAGTACAGACCACACACTAAGGAAAACTTTATCTATGTAACGCTAGGGATGATAGGGAAGATAGAAAAACATAAAATGGGGCCATAACAACACGCCACGACCTGCCTTAGGTCTCCCCGCAGACTTGGTTGGTAGTGAGACCAAAGCAGATATCGAAATCTGATGAAAGATGTCATAATAATAATAATAATTAATTGATATGGCTTGTCCAGCGGATTTTAACATAGCAACCAAGGAATTCGAAAAACTGTTAAAATATAAAGACCTGGAAATTGAAGTAGAAAAAATGTGGAAATTGAAAACAATAATCGTAAAAGTGATAGTGGGTGCACTTGGAATGATAAAAAATGGAACAAAACAACACATTGAGAGAATCCCTGGAAACCCCAGCTTAAGAGATATACAAAAAATTGTCTTATTAAGTACAGTCCACACACTAAAGAGAACTTTGTCTATGCAACGCTACGGATGTTAGGGAGATAAGAAAAAACATTAAATGGAGCTATAAAAATACACCACGACTTGCCTTAGGTCTTCCTGCAGACTTGGTAGGTAGTGCGACCATAGCAGAAATCAAATTATACTGAAAAGTTATATAATAATAATGATTTACACATTTTTTCTGTTTCAATTTCCGGGTCGATAAATAAATAAGCAAATAGAAAAAAAAATTGGAATTGAGAACAAGAATAGTACCATTGATTATAGGTGCGCTTGGAATATTAAAAAAGGAACAAAACAATACATTGAAAGAATCCCTGGAGACCCCAGCGTAAGTGATTTACAAAAATTGTGTTGTTAAGTACAGGTCACACACCAAGAAGAATTTTGTCCATGTAATGCTAGAGATGTTATGGGAGATAGAAAAACAAATAAAATATAGCCATAACAACACACCACGACCTGCCTGAGGTCTTTTTGCAGGCTTGGTAGATAATGTAACCATAGCAGATATCAAATTATTTTAAAAATGACAAAATAATAATAATTTACACCAACATGATGGGGCTGCTCAGTACATGTGTTAGCCATTATGTTACTCTTTGAACATTCCTTGACAAGAGAATTGGTGAGAATGTAACACCCCAGTTGAGGTCCTTTTATTTTCTTAACCAATTCATTGTCCTTTTTTTTTTTAAACCTCCGATCGTACGGCCGTTAGTTGCAACCGTTCCTCTACCTGCGAGAATTTTGACCAGACAAAAAGGGAGTAAATAATTCTGCTTACCTTAAGTAAATCGTGCTTGTTGATCACGGGTTCCCTTTCCTCTATTTGTTTCTTTTTTTTTTCTTTTGAAGCTTATACCAAGCAATTAGAATTTGGTTGTTAGAGTGGTTCTTTCTTCGATTTCCTTTTCTCCGTTCGTCTTGTTTCGTCCAGTCGCGTCGGTTCGATGAAATCCAAACTTAGCATGAAGCGGCACTTCCGTAGGTTCTGAATCCTGCAGTCACGAGCACCAATTGTAACACCCCAGTGGAGGTCCGAACAGTTTCTCCGGCGGCCGTCCTCCACGCTGTGAAGTTGCCTGGGGTTGATTGAAAAAGTTGAAGTCTCAAGCTGGGGGTACAAGATAAACTATAAGAAACGAACTTCCACAACTTGGATGAGTTAAATAGATGCTTTATTTTGTTCAGAGTTAGTCTTGCAGTTGGGGCAGGCGATGTGACACTCAGCTCTAACTCTAATTAATGGAGATCAAATGCCGAACCGACCGACTCAGACGAACGGAGTTTCTACTTCAAGCACACGCCCGGCTGAACTAACTCAACTGACTCAACGGAAAAATCAGTTGTATTTTTTAAAAATAATCGGAAGTGCCTAGACCACCGGGCGATAATCATTGGCGACTGTAAGTCCAAAATGTCAAGGTACTTAAATTTTGCTTCTTTTGATGTGTAAATGGGATGTCTGCACTAAGCCTCCAAGTATTTTCCAGGATTTTTTTAACTTTTTATCTTAATAAAGCTTCGTGTGAAGGCCGACGGATGTTTTTATAGCCCTGACACTTTACCCGTAACCAGGCGTTTTTTTTTTATTGCCTGGAGAAAGGGAAAATTCTATTATCTTTTCTTAATGTGTGGTCAAGATACAGTAAAGACAGTTATTGACCTGGTCACCCAAAAATCTATTTCCTAAACTTTATCTTTTATCACATCAAATCACTTAGTCAAATATTTATTGGAAGACTGGTAGGATTTAACAGTAATCTGATACCCTTTTCTCTTCCACAATTTTCCTTATAAAAGAAAAAGCGTTTATTTATTTATTCCTCTTCTTTTTCACTTTTGTTAAACGAAACACATGTTTTTAAACTATTTTTCTATTCTTAACCATTTTCTATTTTAATCTATTATAATAAAATACATATTTTACAAATCCACCTTAATATACGCCTAGTTATCGTGTCACAAGAATATAAACCCCTACAAGTTGAACAGAATAAATAGGTTATCATTCACTGGAATTTTCAAGGTTCAGAGTGATAAGTTCTGCCAGGGAAACCGACCAAACATAATTGCGATAAATTATTTTGAAAACATCAGGTCTTCTAATATATGGGACAGAGCCACCCGACGAAAATACCCTTTTGAAAACGTTTGAGAAACTAAGTAACTATAAGGACCTCGAGATGGAAATCAGTAGAACATGACATCTCAAAATTGGGGCTTTTTGGAAATATCAAAAGGAGCAAACAAATTCCTGGCAGCCCTAAAATATATAAAAGACCAAAAAATAATTTTGTTCTTCCGTGTGGCAATAGATTTCCTTTTTTGTTTCCTATTCAGTCAGTTAAGTGCCATACGTGATACACGCTTTGGGTGATCATGTCTCGAAAGAGACATGACTGACTGGGCAGAAGATTATCCCGCAGTAGGTAGCCATTGCTTTCTGCGGTAGACTGGTTGCCATCCAAGACTATAGAACCCAATCTGTCCTGTTATTTGACTCATAGATAGAGGGGGAAGAAATGTACTATCTTATTAAGTAGTAATTAGTGGGGGATCAGTTTATTACTTCATAACAATATAAAACTGATTCCCACTATATGCCCAAGAGAAGCCTTAATCATGTTTTCAGCTATTTTATTCAGTCAGTCAGTTAAGTGCCATACGTGATACACGCTTTTGGCGATCATGTCTCAAAAGTGACATGACCGACTGAACAGAAGATTATTCCGCAGTAGGTTGCCATTGCTTTCTGTGGTAGACTGGTTGCTAGCCAAGGCTACAGAACCTAATCTGTCTTGTTATTTAACCTATAATTGAAGGGAAGAGACGGGTTAATACATTTCCGAAGGATATTTGCGCGTAAGTGAATGCAAGGAATTCAACTGGAATTCGAACTCGGCACCCCGATTTGTCGTTCCAAGTCGATATCCACTGCACCACAACGCACATCCGCCGTTTTCTTATTACCCATTACAAAAACAAAAGCCAGTCAAGGTAAATGGTTACATTCAAAACACAGATTGAGTCTCCTTTTTCCGAAAACCTCCAAAATTTCGAAAGTTTTCTAGTAGTTTTTTATGATTTATCACAAATGGACAATTTCAGCAAGCAACATGGCTACCCGGTGCCTGATTATTACGTTACAGCGTTAGAATTAAAATGCTGACTTTTTCAGTTTTCATTCCATTTAACTGTATTCAGAATCCCTGTTTTGTACCTGTATGTATCGTAAGATTTTAATCAAAGCACAACATCGTTGGTAGAGACTGAGAGCTTCATCGATGATATACCCTTATCATTCTTGTTTCTCACAGTCGATGATGAAATAGTGTTTGATATTGCATTTCTATATTTTATGTAAGAAGTAATCATGTTTTTTGTACACGTACAGAAAGTACAAATTATTTTGACGTGAAATCTTAATTTTACCACTTAAAAATCGGCGTGAGCATTACATGACTAGCATCATTTCCTGCATCTGTTTGTAAAATTTTTTTTCAACTCAGTGGCAGAAACAATGTGTGTTTTGGGAGGTGGTATCAACTGTCTTGAATATTGTTAAAAGTAAGCCATTTTTTGTTCGTTTTTGCCTAATTTTTGCTTAATTTTAAACTTTTCATGCCTAATTGAAGGATTGGTTTTGTTTTTTAGCAGAAATTTCTTTGACTGGTGGATTCTTTGTCTTTATTTTTTCCCTAGTCTGTCAGTCACTCTTTCTTTCTTTCTTTCTTTCTTTCTTTCTTTCTTTCTTTCTTTGCTTGCTGTATTTTAGTTACCTAGGTGCATAGGTCACACTGGCTATTTAATTGACTCTTTCATGCCGCAGCATTCTCTGGTCAAAAAGATTAATTTTTTTTTTCAACTCTCTTTTCTAATCTTCTCACTTTGTTTTCTTTTTTTTTTTTTCAATTGGAGTAGACAGACTAAACTATCGCCCGGTTCACACTCTGCCCACACCTATTGAACAGGTGAAGAGGCTCAGCCCTTGTTTCCTGTTTAGGATGCGGTTTCCGGTTTTCTCTTTTCTAATCTTCTCACTCTTATGTAGCCCCCTGCACATCAGTAGCGTTACCGCGTTGCTTGGGGTGATATGATTTAAAAAAAAAAAAACTCACTGAATCATATCGTCCCAAGCAAGGCATTTTACTGCCACTGTTTTGCAGGGGGTTACACAGAAGAAAACTTACGAGAAAGAGTGACAGGTTATAGGGGGTGTCAGTAAGTGGATAAGAGAAGGATGAGAATACTGATGAGAGTGGAGTGGACAGAGAAAGAAGCATGAGAGAGAAGCTGCTGGTTAGTGAGATAGGAGATGACTATTGACTTTACATTTAAATTCTTGAAGATTGTAGCTGTCGGGGAAGCAAGTAAATGGAAAGGAATTCCACAGGCGGGAAGTGCGAGAGAAGAAGCTCCTGGAGCAGAATTTTCGTTTACAAATTATTGGTTGCTAATCTTGTAGCTCGAGTAAATTTTTTCTTAGCTCACTGGTGCCTCCTATATATAAATCATCGGAGCAGAAGCCGTGAAAATATTTGTAGAAGTGACACAGGGAAGCCACATTGCGCTGGTGAGAAAGTGACTGTATCTGAGCTGCCAAGTCAGGATCTATCACATTACAGATTCTCCGTTGGATTTTGTCAAGGACACCTACTATTATTTATTAAGTTTTATATAAAACTGATTTTAGGGTATATGTTATTAATATAGAACTACCTTCAAGGTATATGTGTTATGATATTCCTGTGTAGGATGATATACTACATCCGGCAGCAAGGTCTTTGATTGGAGGTCTGGTGGAGTGTGGAACACCAAACAAATTATTGAAAAGGTTATTAACAGGTTATGGCCTTAAATAGATAATATTGAACTTTTCTGTATTAAGAGAGAGTGAAGTTTTGTTCTGAACTTTAAAAGTTTGGTCTTGTTAGGGGTTATTTAATTTGCATATAGAAAAGAGTAAACCCATGTGATTTTTGTTTTTTTATTAAAATCTATGGACTTTAATATAAAAATCACATGGGTTTACTCTTTTCTTAGTCCTGAGTATGATGATAAACTACATCCTGCATCAAGGTCTCTGATCGGGAGATTAGAGGTTTTGAGAAGTGTGGAACATCTAAATTGTTGTTGTGCCCGGGTTCACCCTGACCTGGGGTGGTAGCTCTTGTTAGGGCCTCAACTATGGGCAAATAATGAACAACTACACAAAAAAAGCAACAAAGTTGTAGGAATATATTTTTATAGCAAAACTGACCAGCAATACATTTTCTTTGTACTTAAAACCATAAAACTGCATACAAAATATTTATTGGCCGGCATTAAATAACCCATAGTTGTCGATATGCCACTAAACAAAAACAAGTAGCATGAAAAAATTATTTAATGACATAAATTCATATATTATTTAACAATTTCTGTATTCAAAAATATAACTTCAACAAAAGCACACCTATCACGGCCTTTCTTAATTATATCTACAGAAACATGTATATTCATTGGTATCATCTACTGTATCTTCGTTTGTGGAAGCAGAATGATATATATATTTATTACTTCAAAGCTCTCAAGAAAATTATAACTCAGCATTAAGTGACCTCTGAAGGTTGGTTGTTTTGTTTTTATGGCATATCAACACCTCGACGGGTCATTTATTACCAACTATATTTTATTTATTTATTGCTGGCAATACCTTTTCCTGTCAACAAATTATTGTTGTTTTGTATCTAGTAATACTTTTTTCTTTTCGAGTATCAAGATTCATTACTATTTGTTTTTAAGGGCAGAGTCCCCAAGTCCTACCCTCGTTATTTAACCCCTAACTAGAGGGAAGGGACGGATTAATACCTTTCCCAATGGTACCAGTGCTTAAATGAATGCAGGGTATTCAACTGGAATTCGAACTCGGCTCACCGATTTCTCTTTCCGAGGCGATATCCACTGCACCACAACGCACATCCTTCACTATACGCTTACAGCACCTGGTATTCCCAAGCGATCATCCATTTAAGTACTGACCAGGTTCAACGTTGCTTAACTTCGGTGATCGAGTGAGAACCGGTGTATTCAACGTGATAGGCCGTAATCCTGACCTCTGAAGGAGTTGATACGCTGCTAAACAAATACAACAAAATCAATCTGAATATGAAATGTAAAGGGATATCGTGTTTATGTTTTGGGTTCCATTCCCAATCTTTCCCATTTTTAAAGATGCTATATGCAAATTAAATAACCTCTATTCAAAAATCCGAAAAATCTGAAAACTGAAGCACTTTTGATTCCAAGAACTTCGGATTAAGGGTTCTCAACCTTTAATGTTGTTGAATAAGGAATATTGATGAATGGAAGAGAGAGTGGTAAAAAAGTGGTGATGATTAGGATTAAGATTATTGGATTAGGACGATAGATCTCAATTTACCCATGGATGGGGGTCAAGATTTGAGTGTCCAGGGAAGCACTCACGCGGATGTCTGTTCCATAAAGATGGGGTAGTTCTGAGGAAAAGGCTGTCCTGAAAGAATTTCGTTCTTACATTTGAAACAAAAGAAAAAAAATAAAGTTGATTCGAAAGTAGCATTTCCTAGCAGTAAAGGCCTAAACTAGTGGAACTAAAGAATGAAGCGCTCAACTAAACATTTGCCATAGAAATAGCAAAAGAATAGTGATCCACTTGCAACGTTGCCTCTATGGAAAAGTGATTGTAGAATGAAAAATAAGTCATCCTTCATAAGACAGCGTAAACGATTATTAAGGCTGGAATATGAAGATTGTGCAACTCCAGATGAATATGGCAGAAAAGATATAACATGACAGAGCTTGTCAGTTGTATACTTACTGATATATATATATATATATATATATATATATATATATATATATATATATATAATTATTAATTAAAATTACATTGCGGCACGGAAATTTCTATGATTCGAGATAGAATCTAGCCATCAGGCAATGTTGGATGTTGGTTGTGAAAATGATTTACATTTCCTGATGAGGAGATTCTATCTCGAAACATATAAATTTCCGTGCGGCAACTTACTTTTAATTCATAATTATATGATTATATTATGCTCTACAATATTTATTGTATTGAACACTGTTTATAAAAAAAATAAATACCAGGGAAGATAACAATTTATCCATCGTACCCTGTATAAGTAAATCATAACTATTGAAATAGCTTAGATTTAAGTGAATAAAATTTGCGTCCTACCAGTCAGAATAGAGTGCCTCCTTCTTCCACGCATCTAATTCACAGGTCGAAAAATGTTATTTGGATGAAAAGAAAGAAAATTTAAAGTGGAAGAAATCAACGCAACCAATTTAATTATCACAGCTCAAAAAAATATCATGTCCAAGTGTCGTGATTAATTAACTTTGCAGTGAAGGAGAAAGAAACTGTCGATAAATTTTGATGAATTTTTACCTGACGATAAATAGGCAGACAATGTATTCATCGCGGGATAATTATACGTGAGGAATTTACTGGACACGGTCGTCGGTTATTTCACCCGGCTTGCACCGGTTAACCTTGCAAGTTATAAAAAAAAATGCAAGATATCAAAAGAGCAATAAGAGAAAAGAAGAAAGGACCTTAAAGCGATTGGGAGGAAGTGTGCTCTGTGTACATTTCTCAATGTTTATTGAAGGATAAAATTTTTCTAACACCGCTGTAATAATAATGACTGCTGAAGTGTATCGTCGCCTGATGTTAGCCGGCAAAAAGATTACGTAATCACACGCATGCGTAAAACCCTGAATATATGATTTAACAAAGATATCTTTTTAAACAGACATATTTTTATACATAAACATAGAAACCCACAACAGACACGAATTATTTTTACAGTTACCTAAGACTTTAAATTAGCATTTTAAAGGTTAAGAGTAAATATAGTCATAAACATGTACGTGTGCAAATTTATAACATGTACAAACGATTTGTGGGCATGGGATGGCAAGTTATACAAGCGAAAAAAAAACGTTAAAAATAGGTTGAAAAACAAGATATTACAAAATGTAGAAAAATATACTCTTATGTATCAAATAAACATGCCGACAAGATTAAATTATTTCCTTAATCCGCCCCAACCCTTGAGACGGTTCATAATATTTTTTTAAATGTTATTGGTCTTGACCAGGCATCTTGACCAGGCATCTTGACTCCGGTCACTTTCCCACCGTCGCAATGTAATTTTCTGTACTTTTTCTATAAATCTAGAGCTCCTGGATAAAAATCTTGATAATCTGCAATATTATTAGTCCTGAACTAGCATCTCGGCTCCAACCACTTTCCCACTGTCTTAATGTAGCTTCCCTTTACTTTTTCTATAAATCTAAAACTCCTGGATAAAAAATTTGATAATCAGCAATATTATTAGTCCTGACCCAGCATCTCGGCTCCAGCCACTTTCCCACTGTCGTAATGTAGCTTCCCTGTACTTTTTCTATAAATATGGATAAAATTTTGATAATCAGCAATATTATTAGTCCTGACCTAGCATCTCGGCTCCAGCCACTTTCCCACTGTCGTAATGTAGCTTCCCTGTACTTTTTCTATAAATATTGATAAAATTTTGATAATCAGCAATATTATTAGTCCTGACCTAGTATCTCGGCTCCAGCCACTTTCCCACCATCGTAATGTAGCTTCCCTGTACTTTTTCTATAAATATGGATAAAATTTTGATAATCAGCAATATTATTAGTCCTGACCTAGCATCTCGGCTCCAGCCACTTTCCCACTGTCTTAATGTAGCTTCCCTTTACTTTTTCTATAAATCTAAAACTCCTGGATAAAAAATTTGATAATCAGCAATATTATTAGTCCTGACCTAGCATCTCGGCTCCAGCCACTTTCCCACTGTCGTAATGTAGCTTCCCTGTACTTTTTCTATAAATATGGATAAAATTTTGATAATCAGCAATATTATTAGTCCTGACCTAGTATCTCGGCTCCAGCCACTTTCCCACCATCGTAATGTAGCTTCCCTGTACTTTTTCTATAAATATGGATAAAATTTTTATAATCAGCAATATTATTAGTTCTGACCAAGCATCTCGGCTCCAGCCACTTTTCCACCATCGTAATGCAGTTTCCTGTACTTTTTCTATAGATCTAGAACTCCAGGATAAAAAGTTTTATAATCACCAATATTATAAGTCCTGGCCTGGCATCTCAGCCTCAATCACTTTTTCACCGTCGTAATGTAGCTTCCTTTTACATTTTTCTATAAATGTTTTCATGTCAGTGGAAGTTGGACAATGTCTGCACAAACGAAGTAGAGGATTGAAGCAAAAGAAATATGGTTCTAGATGCTGAGAATACCGAAGGTGAGAGAAACGAGGAAGTTTTAGAGGAAATAGAACTAAAAAGAATACTTTACTTAACGGGAAGAAACAGTTGAAATTTATGGGGAAGATAATGAGGAAAAGAGGGCTTGGAAAATTCGATACTCAAAGGACAGAGGGATGGAGAGAAGCAACATATAACCTTTCTAACACATTTAAGTAAATGGGGGGCGGGGAGTGATAACAAAAACCAAAATTTATTAAGAGCCACAAAGGTTACGGTACATAGAAGAATTGTTTAAATGAGCTTCTTGAATTTAAAATGACGGCAAGGTCTCTTGTCTTACAGTTGATTGATTGGTTGTTTTTGTTTTATGGCATATCAACCTCGGCGGGTCATTTATTGCCAACTAAATTTTTATTTATTTATTGCTGGTAATACATTTTTCTTTCAACAATTTGTTGCTTTTTTTTATTTAAGTTTTGTGCCTAGTAATACATTTTTCTTTTCGAGTATCAAGATTCATTGGAATTTGTTTTTAAGGGCAGGGTCCCCAAGTCCTACCCTGTTATTTAACCCATAACTAGAAGGAAGGGACCTTGAAAAGGTACCTTTCCCAAGGGTACCAGTGCTTAAATGAATGCAGGGTATTCAACTGGAATTCGAACTCGGCTCACCGATTTCTCTTTCCGAGGCGATATCCACTGCACCACAACGCACATCCGTCACTAAACGCTTACAGCACCCATCTAAGTACTGACCAGGCTCAACTTTGCTTAACTTCGGTGATCGAGCGGGAACCGGTGTATTCAACATGTATGGCCGTAAGCCCTCTTACAGTTGAAATGGCAAAATGTAACCATAAGTTCTATGCTAGAAGTTTCTTCTCTTGCACTTCTTTTTACTTTTGGAACAATCTTTCGGCTTCCTGCTTCCCTGCTAAGTTAGATCTTCAAGAATTTAAATGCAACGTCAATTTTTATCTTCTATCTTCTTAATTCCTTTCTTTTTATTGTTCTCTCTCCTTAAGATTTATTTTCTTCATAGTCTCTCGCACTCGGTAATCCCTCGTGATTTAGTAGCATTGCTACTACAACGTGAGGTCTCGCTCAATATAGCGTGAGGTCTCCCTCAAAATAGCCTGCGTTTTACCTCAGTATAGCGTGAGGTCTCACTTAATATAGCGTGAGGTCTACCTCAATATAGCGGGAAGTCTCCCTCAATATAGCGTGAGGCCTACCTCAATATAGCGGGAAATCTCCCTCAATATAGCGTGAGGTCTCCCTCAATATAGCCTGCGGTTTACCTCAGTATAGTGTGAGGTCTCCCACAATATATCGTGCAGTTTACCTCAGTATAGCGTGAGGTCTCCCTTAATATAGCGTGAGATTTACCTCAATATAGCATAAGTTCTCCCTCAATATAGCGTGAGGTCTACCTCAATATAGCGTGAGGTCTCCCTCAATATTGCTTGAGGTCTCCCTCAATATAGCGTGCGGTTTACCACAGTATAATGTGAGGTCTCCCACAATATATCGTGGGGTTTACCTCAGTATAGCGTGAAGGTCTACCTCAATATAGCGTGAGGCTTACCTCAATATAGCGGGAGATCATTGGATTATTTTTCTTATCATCTTCCAGCAAAAATGATCAAGACGTTACTGGAATAGGTGACTACCAACACCTCGCATTTTCTTGAAAATCATCATTTTAGCATCCAACCACGATCGCTTATTTGCCTGACCTAGTAGCCACCTTAGTAGCTTTATTGCCTTGGTTTGGGTGAAGTGATCAAAATATTTTTTCTGCAGCAGAGATTATTTTGTCCCATTTTATTCAAACTATGCTCTCATTTTATCATCTAAAAAATTCCCGGCGACACGATATTCAAGATTTGTATTTGGTACAAAAAAAGTACATGACGGTGTGTACTTGCATATTTCTGTTTGTTTCTCTTATTTGTAATCTTCTTTTTTTTACCAAATACAAGTGACGTCTGGATTATTTATACCGTTGGGAATTTTCTGGGTTTATAAAATAAACGTGCCGCTTCGAAGTTTCTATCAATTTAATTCCGTTAAATGCCATACGTGAAATACTCGCTTTGGACGATCATGTCTCGAAAGAGACATGACTGACTGGGCAAAAGATTATCCCGCAGTAGGCTGCCATTGCTTTCTGCAGTAGATTGGTTGCTAGCCAAGGCTATAAAACCCAATCTGTCCTGTTATTTAACCCATAACTGGAAGGGTACTTGCGCGTAAGTGAATGCAATGAATTCAACTGGACAGATTGTGTTCTATAGCCTTGGCTGTCAACCGCAGAAAGCAATGGCAACCTACTGCGGGATAATCTTCTGCCCAGTCAGTCATGTTTCAAAGCGTGTATCACGTATGGTACTTAACTGACTGATTTTAATATTTACATATATATATATATATATATATATATATATATATATATATATATATATATTAACGGTAAAGGGGTAAAAATAAACACGCTATCAAACACAATGCATATATTTATTTTATCGATAAACACTTCGTATATCTTCTAGGAATGGCACAATGAGATCATTGGGTTATTTTTCTTATCATCTTCCAGAAAAAATGATCAAGACGTTACTGGAATAGGTGACTACCAACACCTGGAAAATCATTCTGGAAAATCATCATTTTAGCATCCAACCACGATCGCTTATTTGCCTGAGTGTGTTCTCCTGTCGCTTGATTCACACAATGGAAAAGTGAGGGGGAGGTACGGTAGATCTCCGCGCTGCACCTAGGTAGATGATATGTTAAGGTAGAACTCATGCTATAGTAGCACCTTAGTAGCTTTATTGCCTTGGTTTAGGTGAAGTGATCAAAATATTTTTTCTGCAGCAGAGATTATTTTGTCCCATTTTATTCAAACTATGCTCTCATTTTATCATCTAAAAAATTCGCGGCGACACGATATTCAAGATTTGTATTTGGTACAAAAAAAGTACATGACGGTGTGTACTTGCATATTTCTGTTTGTTTCTCTTATTTGTAATCTTCTTTTTTTTTACCAAATACAAGTGACGTCTGGATTATTTATACCGTTGGGAATTTTCTGGGTTTATAAAATAAACGTGCCGCTTCGAAGTTTCTATCAATTTAATTCCGTTAAATGCCATACGTGAAACACGCTTGAGAAATCATGTCTCAAAAGAGACATGACTGACTGGGCAATGGATTATCCCACAGTAGGTTACCATTGCTTTCTGCAGTAGACTGATTGCCAGCCAAGGCTACATAACCCAATCTCTCTTGTTATTTAACCCATAACTGGAGGGAAGAGACGGATTAATACCTTTCCCAAAGGTATTTGCGCGTAAGTGAATGCACTGAATTCAACTGGAATTCGAACTCGGCCCCCGAGTTCTCGTTCTCGTTCTGAGCCGATATCCACTGTACTACAACGCACAACCAACAATGTAATTGCTTGTAACAAAATAATTGTGCTGACGGGAATGTTATTTAAGAAACAACAAACGTGCCGTAACAAATTTGTGTCGTGCCGGGAAGAAAATTCGAGAAAATCATTTAATGGGTGCCGGTACACAAGGATAGGATGCGCGTTGGGGTGCAGTGGATATCGGCTCGGAACGAGAAATCGGGAAGCCGAGTTCGAATTCCAGTTGAATTCATTGCATTTACTTTCGTGCAAATACCCTTGGGAAAGGTATTGATCTATCTCTTCCTTTCATCTATGAGTGGCTTACGGCCATTTCACGCTCGATCACCGAAGTTAAGCAACGTTGAGCCTGACCAGTACTTAGATGGGTGACCGCTAGGAAATACCAGGTGCTGTAAGCGTTTAGTGACGGACGTGCGTTGTGGTGATAGTGGATATCGGCTCGGAAAGAGAAATCGGTGAGCCGAGTTTGAATTCCAGTTGAATACTCAGCATTCACTTAAGCACTGGTACCCTTGGGGAAGGTATTAATCCGTCCTTTCCCTCCAGTTATGGGTTAAATAACAAGGGTAGGCCCTTAAAACAAATCCCAATGAATCTTGATACTCGAAAAGAAAAAATATTACTAGACACAAAACTTATATAAAAAAAAACAACAATAAATTGTTGAAAGAAAAAGGTATTACCAGCAGTAAATAAATTTAGTTGGCAATAAATGACCCGCCGAGGTTGATATGCCATAAAAACAATAGAACCAACCAACAATCATCTATGGGTTAAATAGCAGGTCAGATTGGGTTCTATAGCCTTGGCTGGAACCCAGTCTACTGCATGAAGTAATGGCAACCTACTGTGGGAAAAATCTTCTACTAAGTCAGTCATGTCTTTTTCGAGACATGATCGCCCAAGCGTGTATAACGTATGACACTTAACTGACTGACACAAAGATATGTGTATGCGTTGTTCTTATTTTGAAAATTGAAAAAATATCCACCCGCATAAGTATCCCAGACGGCACCTGTAATTTGTAGTGTGCTCAGTACATTAAAATAAAGTCGAAGCAAAATAAAGGGAACCCCTGCTCACCCCACAAAAATGATAAATATGACAGGGAAGAGAAAGAAAGAAAACAGAAAGAAGGAAAAAAAGAAAAGCAAAGAAAATGTCGAGAGGGTCGCGGCTGGAATCGGGAATAGTGTAAAGGGTACGGTTTTGTCACATAATACCCGCGAGCAAACTTGACGTTCTCCAACTTCCGGTGCAAAAATTCACCCACTCAACCTACCGTCTTATCGGATCTACTCTCACTCATGTCTATCAATATCACCCACCCGATCTCCGTTCTACTCCGGGTACATTAACACCCGACATCACATCGTTTAATGGATTTACCGAATGGAAAGACCGTAAAGAGAAACATAATAAATGCATTTACCATTTAAACAATTGCGTGTGTATGTGTTTGTTTATGCGTGCGTGTGCGTGTGTTTAAATTTGAGTGCATGCATGTGTGTATGCGTGTTTGGAGTTGAGTGCATGCATGTGTGTGTGTGTTTGCATTTGTATGTGTATTTGAATTTGAGTGCATGTGTATGTGCGTGTATGGATTTGCATGTATGTGTGTTTGGTTTTTTGTACATACGTGCTTATGTATTTAAAAGTAAGTGCATGCATGTGTTTGCGCATGTATGCATCTGAGGAGATATCTTTATGTCTGTATTTGAAGGCATGTGTTCGTGTGTGTGTGTGTGTGTGTGTGTGTGTGTGTGTTTTGATTTGTGTTCATATGTTTTTATTTGCCTATATATGCGTCCTTATTTGGTTTCATGTGTGTCCTTTGCGTGTATGTGTGTCCTTTGCGTGCATGTGTGTCCTTCTTTGCGTGCACGGGTGTCCTTATTTGGTTGCATGTGTGTTTTTCTTTGCGTGTATGTGTGCTTGTTTGTACTACATGTGTGTGTGTGTGTGTGTGTGTGTGTGTGTGTGTGTGTGTGTGTGTGTTTTCTAACATTCTCACATTAATGATCCATTTTCACTTTCTGTCCACTCGCCCAGAGTTACTTTCACAAAGTACTGTCCCTCCTCTATAATGCTTGTCTCTCTCTCACTCCCTTTCTATCTGTCTGTCTCCCTTCCTCATCTCTCTCTTTCTCTCTCTCTCCATACGTCTGTCTCTCTGTCCCCCTCTCTCTGTCTCACTCTCTTTATCTATCCCTCTCTCTGTACACACCCATCTCTCTCTCTATTCGTCTGTCCCTCTCAATGTACACACATAGACTTTTAGGTTTCATCATCTTGTCTTTCTTCCGATGTTTTAGAATAATTACAAACCTGACATGCAAAATAGTTTAGCAGTGAATATTGACCAACTAAACATTACCGTAGAAAAGAAAAATTAAAATATTTACCAAGGACTTTCCAGGATATTAGGTGATCAAGGCTCTCTATAATTTCACAATACGACTTGTCTTTTCGCCATAGAGAGTAAAACTCTACGCCTCCTTGGTCTCACACTTTCAGCGGACCTCAAATGAAATGACTATATCGAATCCATTGCTAAATCCGCTGCTATGAAAGTCGGTTCTCTGTGCAGGGCCCGGAGGTTTTTTCCGTCTGAATCTATCCTGCACATTTATAAATCTACCATCCGCCCGTGCATTGAATACTGTTGCCATGTCTGGTCGGGTGCCCCTGCTATTCTCCTTGGGCTTCTCGACAAGATACAGCGGAGGATCTGTAATGTGATCGATACTGACTTGGCAGACCGCCTGCAGTCTCTCTCTCACCGGCGTGACGTGGCTTCCCTCTGTCTCTTCTATAAATACTTTCACGGCTTCTACTCCGATGAACTTAGATCACTGGTGCCCCTTAGGTTCGAATTTGCACGAGATACTAGATTAGCAACTAGATCCCACCCTTTTACAGTGAAACCGATAAAATTCAACCGCAACTTCTACTCCAATAGTTTCTTTTCTCGCACTTCCCGACTGTGGAATTCTCTTCCACATGACTGCTTCCCCGACGGCTACAATCTCCAGGAGTTTAAATGTAAGGTCAATAGACACCTCCTAACAAACTAACTTCCATTCTTTCAAACACTCTTCCCACCCACCCAACTATCTATCACCCCGCTTCTGACATTTCCTATATCTAACCACTCTTCCTATTTACCTCCCCCTATGTAG
>JBBBDQ010001300.1:110000-192500 GCA_037127315.1 Ascarosepion bandense
ACACACATTTATATATATATATATATATATATATATATATATATATATATATATATCAAAACAAAAAAAATATTTTGTGTAAACAAAAAAAATATTCGGACGCTATCGTGAAATACGTTTCTAATTCAAATTTAAAAATCACTCGTTTCTGATGAAGGACCGAGGGCGGTTTGAAATATAAAATACAATAATAAAAATAAACAAATACTGTCCAAAAAAAGTACATTTTTAAATTCCAAACTTTTTATTAATATTCTTTCCTATACATATTAAGACAGTATACGTGGATCATCACTATATATATATATATATATATATATATATATATATATATATATATATCGGATGTCTAACCGTACTGATGAGCTGTAATCCAACTTAAAACATATATAGGTGCCAAGCAGGATTCGTTTAAAATTAGGTTTTACAACCATTTAAGTACTTTTAAGCACCATAAGTATAGTCGTAACACTTCTCTGGCGTCCTATGTGTGGGGCATTAAAAATTCTACTATTGCTGATCCTATTTTAAAATGGGAAATTTTAAAACGATGTTCCAAGTACAAGCCGAGGAATAAGTTCTGCAATTTATGCGGGGAAGAAAAGTTGGCCATTGCGTAATTCGAACCCGCGCAGAATTTATCCAATTCAAAAACTGAAATTCTTCATTAATGTATCCACATGAAAAAACAATTAGCCTCCTGTTTAATTGTTCTCAATCCATTTTTTCCCCTTAATAAAGTTTATCCCCCACCTTTTTCCTAAGTTTGATGTCTTTTCTTGTTTAAGCTGAAATTCTACAAATATGCTGCATGATTTGTAAGTCTTTAGTCAATTTTCCCTGACGAGCTGTTAAGCGAAACCGTAGTAGGTTATTGGCTCACTCTTAGATTTTCGATTTTTTTCGATTTTCGATTTTATATATATATATATATATATATATATATATATATATATATATATAAAGCCATTTCCCATGAAATCTCCATAATAAAAAGATTTAAAGATAAACAATGTTAACAGTACTCAATGTGCAATGATGCAATCTAAGATCGAATTAGAATTAGGAGAGTTTGGCAACTTGCTAGCGCGCTATCGCCTATTGCTCCTAAAGTGGCACAATGTTAGGAAATGCGGTTATATATATATATATATATATATATATATATATATATATATATATTCTAAATATGTACTGTTAAATATAAGAAATGAATTGAGTTCTCTCGGTGACTGGCGTCTGTATACACTGCTTACATACAAGGCGTTAAAATTTCCCTTCTCTGCCGATGGCTTAGGGAGTAGAGACTCCGACTGACACTAAATCGGTCGAGTTTTCGATCCCGGCCAGAAGCAAGTGGATATGTCTAGCCACACTGATGAGCTGTGATACGGCGAAACAGGCTTGTATGTGGATGACTATATATAGCATAATGATGATCCACGTATACTGTCTTAATATGTATAGGAAAAACGACTAAAAAGTTGTAAGTTTAAAAATGTATTTATTTATTTATTTTATTATATATATATATTTGATATTTCAGACCGACCTCGGCTTTTCATCAGAAACAAATGATTTTAAAATTTAAACTAGAAGCGTTCGCCACGAAAGCGTTCGTCGAGAGATGTTTACATCACGTGACGTAGAAAGCGATAGAGTTTTTTAATATTTGTAAACCCGAAACTTAAACCTATTTCTAATAATACTTTTAAATGTTGTTTTAAAGAAAACTTTTTTAAGTGTATCTAAAAAAATGTTTAACTTCTGAAATATCAAGATTCAAAACACCTAAGTCCCTATTTAACCTAAGCCTGTATGTATTTAATTTTAAAATCTAGTATTTTTCTCGAGGCGAACGCGAACGCTTCTAGTTTAAATTTTAAAATCATTTGTTTCTGATGAAAGGCCGAGGCCGGTTTGAAATATCAAATATATATAATAATAGAAATAAATAAATACAGTCAAAAGAATTACATTTTTAAACTTAAAACTTTTTAGTAGTTTTTCATATATATATATATATATATATATATATATATATATATATAGCATAATGATGATCCACGTATACTGTCTTAATATGTATAGGAAAAACTACTAAAAAATTGTAAGTTTAAAAATGTATTTTTTGACAGTATTTAATTATATATATATATATATATATATTCTAAGCATATACTGTTAAATATAAGAGAGAATGAATGTCTATTATGTTTAAATATAAGCCGTTCTAAACATCGTATTTTGGCTTTAATTTCAGGTGAAAATAAAGACAAAAATTTTCCAATGTTCGGATATTTTTTTATTAAGTTGGTTCTAAGCTTTCGGCTCACATGACCCATCTTCAGAGTGGTTAAAAGGACGGTAGCATAAAAACATCCACCATCCGCAACGATTTTATTTTGTGTTGACATAATACTTTGCTAGGCAACGATAACAGTCACCGAATGGCAGACGTATTTCGTAAAATTGTAACGTGCTTCTATGACGTCCTACCGCGTGAGAGCTCGAAATGTTAACAGAACCATTTATGCAAATGCAATGTAATGTGTTATGACCAGACTTAAACGTGATTTTAAGTATGGTTAGTTTGGATTTAATATAGATAGTATCCAATATCTGAAGGTTCTTTTTACTGGGTGTATGAGTGAGGATTATTATATATATATATATATATATATATATATATATATATATATATATATATATAATAATCCTCACTCATAGATATATCCTCACTCATCCTCACTCATATATATATATATATATATATATATATATAATAATCCTCACTCATAAAGGAAAACGCGGGATGACACATAACTGGTCGTTTCGAGGTAGCGATAAAAAGTACTCAGTATAAATCAAAGAAGAAAATGCAGAGCAAAATATATACAATAGCCAAAAATTGCCACTCCACTACACTACCTGGGTTTCAACCGCTAAGTATCGTCAGGTATTACGTGAAAAAGCAGCAAAAATGCCACTCCCTCTACGAAAACAAAGGAGGAGAGAGTAGGAGAAAAGGGAGGGGCAAAAACAACAAGGGAGTAGAAGAGGAGGAGAAAAAGAAGAGGAAGACAAAAAAAAATCGGAAACAAAGATCATCCGGGGTCTAAACAACCCAAGAGGTTATTTTCTAGGTGCATGCATTTGGTTAAGACCTCGAATGTCTCGTATTGGCCTACTTCTTTCCTCATACTAGTGCACTTTCTCTTCCTGTGGTCTCGTACATGGAGTGGCATTTTTACTGTTTTCCCACGTAATACCTAACGATACCTAGTTGCATAATTTTAGACTTTCAAAAAACAGTAGCTACTCTAGCATATACGCATCGCTCATTCAGTAATGAATTAAAGCACTCTGGCTATTGGCATATGATAGATCATCTGCCTTCTTTTGCCGAGCGCCCATAGCCCAGAGGTAGAATCGCCGACTGGCGCGAATTTGGTCGGGTTTCAATCCTGGGTTAAAAAGCAATCGTATGTCTAATCGTACTGATGAGCTGTCATACAACGAAACAGACCTGTCTGCGGATGACTATATATATATATAATAATATAGCATAGTATGAACAAAAAAGGCCCTAAACTTAATTAAAACGACCCTTTTTCCATCAAAATGTTTGTTATTATTAAGAGGAAAGAAAAAATATTTTTCAATTATTTTTTTATATTTTTTAATCCTTTGTAATACATTCGAAATTTTGGTAAAAAAATTTGTTTTGATTTTCGTCGGCGGGTAACAATATCGTTCCGAGAGTTTATAAAGGATAATGTAATATTACGTAAGACAGTTTTTTTTTCCAGTGAAAAACGGATTAATTTAGAAATTCTTGCTAAAATCAAATAATTGTTTTAAGTAATACTTGTGTAAATCAGATTAATTTAAAACTTTAAATTTGCTAATTTTCCAAAAATAACGTATCACAGTTGTATATTTTATTTTTGAATTTTTTTTTTTCACAGGTGTATATTTTATTTTTACAAAACTTTTATAACCGAGAATAAAACTTTTGTTTTGTTGTCGATCGCTCAAAAATGGCCGAAAAATCGACACATTTTTAGAAATCTTAAATTGTTAGATTCTAATCAATATAATTTTTGTTTATAATACACCAGAGTATTTTACTTGCTATAAATAGTAAATTTAACCATTTAGCATTCAATTTAAACTAAAATAAAAGTTTCAAGAAAACTTCTAAATTTTTAAAAATTCCAATCAAAAGTTAGGTATCGAAAATGAAGTGGGGGCACCGACTTTAAAATTCAATGTTTGTTTTGAAGTCTATTAGTAAATTTAAGACTTCATTAACTGAATTTTCTAAAAGTAATGCTCCCCGCTTCATTAAAACAATGAAAATAACGTTTTATTTGCACACGGTGTCTTGTGAGGTCTATAGTAGGTTATCCGTTCTAGTGAAGAGTAGTTGTATGTTGAAACAGATTAACTGAATTTGGCCTCGTTAGTAGATAGCCCACTATAAGTTATAAATGGGGTGATAAAACAAGAAAATCAAATTGAGTCTAGAAACAACATTTTATACATACACATATATCAATTAAGGTTTTTACAAATAAAGTAATGTCTTTAGGATGGGTCAAAGGACATTAAAATGTTCATAGCAATAAATGCTGAAAGAGAGTTTATGGGTATGTATGTGTGAGTTGTCAGATAGGAATGTCTTTGATGTTTCCGCTCCTTTGCTCGGGTAAGTAGCTCAGGGGACAGCAAAGAAGAAGGTGAGAGGGAAAGGCGAGGCGAGCATGGTGGATCGCTTTACGAGGTCAAGGGACGTGCTAATTATGCTCGTATTTTCTCAACTCTAGCGATGCTTTTTGTGTCGGCTTTTTATTTCGTCTTTGTGGGTCCCAGCAGTTCATTTGGGAATTCACATCCGTATTTAATTCTGGGCTTCCCATTGGATGATAAATAAAATTCGCGTAGGCTCGCGAACAGGAATTTGATATTTAAGTAATTTTTGTTTTTTTACCTAAACATATGCGTGGAGCCGGGTGCGCACAGGCCAGTTTTGGTCATTTGCTTTCTGGTCCTGAGAGTGCAAACATCCTGTCCCTCGCTTTGCTCGGTATCACCACACGGACAATGAATGAGAAGAACCCTGTAATTCTAACCACTGTCTGAAAAAGCTCGCGATAAATTAAAAATAAAACCTAATGAAATACGGAAGATCAGCAGTGTGATAATGAAAAATCTGTTATTTATATTTCAAAATACATTTCCTTTAACCATCTTTAACCTTTTTAATGAAAGCAAAATTCAACACACCTCGCTGTTTTAACTATTTGTCAAAAATCAATGGAATTGTCCGATTCAGGCAAAATTTTCAGCACATTTTTATTAATGAATGCATTTTTTACTGAATAGATTTGTTTTTGACAAAAACACTGGGGAAAACATTTTAGTGAGTATGTTCATCCCTACTTTCGATATATCGTATGTACTTTTTAATTTGTGGAGGTCCATTTTTTTTTTTTTAACTTTATAAAGAAAAATCTCTGAAGATATTATCTCATTAAAAAAAACTTATGCTATATCAAGTGCAAACATACGGAAAATTCATGCTGCATCTTACCGAAACTAATTCAATAAAACTCAAATATATTTTACATAATTTAATAAAACACGTTTATTTCCTTTCAGATTGGTTAGAAAAATTCTGCACTTAATATTTTTCTTTAAATTACTTGCAATTTTTAGTGCAATTTCGAAATTTACTCCGTTGCTGTTGGTCTCAAGAGCTTATTTTATTAATGAAAGACAGGTTTGAAGAATTAAAAACTGTAAAGATTAATGTCATTTTCGAGTGGGAAACTTTTTTAAACGAATTTTATTTTATTTTTCCTTTTAGCAACTGTTAGATTATTTGCAATATGCTTGTACAAAAGAGGCATAATTTTGATATCTCGCTTTGACTGACTACCATTCAATATCAGAAGAATATCCAATTGTAATTGTGTCTGTCGTCTCCTTCTTTAGTTAGCACGACCGTTAAGTCCTGTCAATACCGCATAATAATGGACTATTCAGTTTTGATCGAGTAGAAAAGGGTAAAAGCATTACTTGGTTTCAGTGAAAGAAAGAAAGAAAGAAAGAAAGAAAGAAAGAAAGAAAGAAAGAAGTAGAGAGAGAAAAAATCATATTAAGCCAATAAGAACAGATACTACCTTTTGATCTCAGCCTTTTTGGCATGGCCACTGGGATAAAAGTGTCATTTGTCAAACACATTATCGAACGACGGAAACCGAAAAAGTAATCGTAAAAAATCTAATTATCATAAATTAATTTCGATAGCAGCGATTATTTCGAAATTTTTATGGAGAAATGCTCATAAGACAGTGGTTTGGCTAGAAAGAAAGGGAAAAAAATAAGGGAAGATAAAAGTATCTAACATCTCTTTCGTTTTTGATCTTTTATGGATCCAGGGAATGGGGTCCGCACAAATAAATGAACAACGACCAGTAATTGAGATAGAAAATAAGTGTATTAACGTAGAGATAGACTGGAATGAAGATTAGAAGTCCAGGTGTTGTGGATCCAGGGAATGGGGTCCTTACAAATAAATGAACAACGACCAGTAATTGAGATAGAAAATAAGTGTATTAACGTAAGGAGACAGACTGGAATAGAGATTGATCCAGGTGTTGTGGATCCCGGGAATGGGGTCCGCACAAATAAATGAACAACGACCAGTAATTGAGATAGAAAATAAGTGTATTAACGTAAGGAGACAGACTGGAATGAAATAGAAGTCCGGTGTTGTGGATCCCGGAATGGGGCCCATACAATAAATGAACAACGACCAGTAATTGAGATAGAAAATAAGTGTATTAACGTAGAGACAGACTGGAATGAAGATTAGAAGTCCAGGTGTTGTGGATCCGGGAATGGGGTCCGCACAAATAAATGAACAACGACCAGTAATTGAGATAGAAAATAAGTGTATTAACGTAAGGAGACAGACTGGAATGAAGATTAGAAGTCCAGGTGTTGTGGATCCCGGGAATGGGGCCCGCACAAATAAATGAACAACGACCAGTAATTGAGATGAAAATAAGTGTATTAACCTAAGATACAGACTGGAATGAAGATTAGAAGTCAGGTGTTGTGGATCCGAATGAGGTCCGCACAAAATAAATGAACAACGACCAGTAATTGAGATAGAAAATAAGTGTATGTATTAACCTAAGGATACGGGCTTCGAATGAAGATTAGAAGTCCAGGTGTTGTGGATCCCGAAGATAGGGCCCGCACAAATAAATGAACAACGACCGGTAATTGAGATAGAAAATAAGTGTATTAACCTAAGGATACAGACTGGAATGAAGATTAGAAGTCCAGGTGTTGTGGATCCCAAGGAATGGGGTACACAAATAAATGAACAACGACCAGTAATTGAGATAGAAAATAAGTGTATTAACGTAAGGAGACAGACTGGAATGAAGATTAGAAGTCCAGGTGTTGTGGATCCCGGGAATGGGTCCTTTTACAAATAAATGATAACGACCAGTAATTGAGATAGAAAATAAGTGTATTAACGTAAGGAGACAGACTGGAATGAAGATTAGAAGTCCGGGTGTTGTGGATCCAGGAATGGGGCCCGCACAAATAAATGAACAACGACCAGTAATTGAGATAGAAAATAAGTGTATTAACCTAAGGATACAGACTGGAATGAAGATTAGAAGTCCAGGTGTTGTGGATCGGGAATGGGGTCCGCACAAATAAATGAACAACGACCAGTAATTGAGATAGAAAATAAGTGTATTAACCTAAGGATACAGACTGGAATGAAGATTAGAGTCGAATTGTTGTGGATCCCGGGAATGGGGCCCGCACAAATAAATGAACAACGACCGAAGTGATTGAGATCGAAAATAAGTGTATTAACCTAAGAGGATACAGACTGGAATGAAGATTAGAAGTCCAGGTGTTGTGGATCCCGGGAATGGGGCCCGCACAAATAAATGAACAACGACCAGTAATTGAGATAGAAAATAAGTGTAATTAACCTAAGGATACAGAATGGAATGAAGATTAGAAGTCAGGTGTTGTGGATCCCGGGAATGGGGTCCGCACAAATAAATGAACAACGACCAGTAATTGAGATAGAAAATAGACGCACATTATAACCTAAGGATACAGTTGGAATGAAGATTAGAAGTCGGTGTTGTGGATCCCCGAGATAGGACCCACACAAATAAATGAACAACGACCAGTAATTAGAGATAGAAAATAAGTGTATTAACGTAAGGAGACAGACTGAATGAAGATTAGAAGTCCAGGTGTTGTGGATCCGGGAATGGGGTCCGCACAAATAAAATAACAACGACCAGTAATTGAGATAGAAAATAAGTGTATTAACGTAAGGAGACAGACTGGAATGAAGATTAGAAGTCCAGGTATTTGGCGGATCCAGAATGGGGTCCGCACAAATAAATGAACAACGACCAGTAATTGAGATAGAAAATAAGTGTATTAACCTAAGGATACAGACTGGAATGAAGATTAGAAGTCCAGGTGTGGATCCAGAATGGGGTCACACAAATAAATGAACAACGACCAGTAATTGAGACCAGAAATAAGTGTATTAACCTAAGGATACAGACTGGAATGAAGATTAGAAGTCCAAGGTGTTGTGGATCCCAGGAATGAGACACACAAATAAAACTGAACAACGACCAATGGATGAGATGAAAATAGTGTATTAACGTAAGAGACAGACTGGAATGAAGATTAGAAGTCCAGGTGTTGGCCAGATCCCAGAATGGGGTCCCTGCCTAAATAAATAATTAACATTCAGTAATTGAGACAAAATAAGTGTATTAACGTAAGGAGACAGACTGGAATGGGAATTAAGTCAGTGTTGTGGATCCCGGGGAATGGGGCCCACTGTCGTGACATGTTGACCAGTAATTGAGATAGAAAATAAGGGTGTATTAACCTAAGGATACAGACTGGAATGAAGATTAGGAGCCAGGTGTTGGATCTGAGAATGGGGTCCACTTACAAATAAATGAACAACGACCAGTAATTGAGATAGAAAATAGAAGATGTATTAACCTAAGGATACAGACTGGAATGAAGATTAGAAGTCCAGGTGTTGTGGATCCAGAATGAGACCCACACAAATAAATGAACAACAAACCAGAAGCTAATTTGAGATAGAAAATAAGTGTATTAACCTAAGGATACGGGCCTGAATAGAGAAGATTAGAAGTCCAGGTGTTGTGGATCAGGAATGGGGCCCACTCACAAATAAATGAACAACGACCAGTAATTGAGATAAGAAAATAAGTGTATTAACCTAAAGTTAAGAATGGAATGAAGATTAGAAGTCCAGGTGTTGTGGATCCCGGGAATGGGGTCCGCACAAATAAATGAACAACGACCAGTAATTGAGATAGAAAATAAGTGTAACCTAAGGATACAGACTGGAATGTCAAGACCAGTGTTTGTGGATCCCAGGGAATGGGGCCCGCACAAATAAGTGAGCAACGACCAATCAGTGAGATAGAAAATAAGTGTATTAACGTAAGAACGAATAGGAATGAAGATTAGAAGTCCAGGTGTTATGGATCCAGGAATAGGGTCACACAAATAAATGACCAGTAATTGAGATAGAAAATAAGTGTATTAACGTAGGGAGACAGACTGAATAGAATTAGAAGTCCAGGTGTTGTGGATCCAGAGATAGAGGTCCGCACAAATAAATGAACAGCAATGATAATTGGAGATAGAAAATAAGTGTAGTAACGTAAGGAGACGGAGCTAGATGAAGATTAGAAGTCCAGGTGTTTGGCAGATCCCAGAATGGGGCCACTAAATAAACTGAACAACTTGACAATGAGTAGAGATGAAAATAAATTAGCATTAACCTAAGGATACAGACTGGAATGAAGATTAGAAGTCCAGGTGTTGTGGATCCGAGATAAGTCACACAAATAAGAAGACAACCAGTAATTGAGATAGAAAATAAGTGTATTAACCTAAGGATACAGACTGGAATGAAGATTAGAGACCAGGTGTTGTGGATCCAGGAATGGGGCCACACAAATAAATGAACAACGACCAGTAGTGAGATAGAAAAATAAGTGTATTAACCTGAGACACAGACTGGAATGAAGATTAGAAGTCCAGGTGTTGTGGATCCAAGGAATGGGGCCCACCTGAAATAAATAACAACGACCAGTAATTGAGATAGAAAATAAGTGTATTAACCTAAGGATACAGAATGGAATGAAGATTAGAAGTCAGGTGTTGTGGATCCCGGGAATGGGGTCCGCACAAATAAATGAACAACGACCAGTAAGTGAGATAGAAAATAAGTGTATTAACCTAAGGATACAGACTGGAATGAAGATTAGAAGTCCAGGTGTTGTGGATCCCAAGGAATGGGGCCCGCACAATAAATGAACAACGACCAGTAATTGAGATAGAAAATAAGTGTATTAACCTAAGGATACAGACTGGAATGAAGATTAGAAGTCCGGAATGTTGGATCCCAGGAGGATCGCACAAATAAACAAACAACGACCAGTAATTGAGATAGAAAATAAGTGTATTAACCTAGATACAGACTGGAATGAAGATTAAGAAGTCCAGGTGTTGTGGATCCCGAGATAGGGTCCATGACAATGAACAACGACCAGTAGTGGAATGAAAATAAGTGTATTAACCTAAGGACTAAGACTGAATGAAGATTAAGTCCAGGTGTTGGATCCAGAATGAGACCCGCACAAATAATGAACAACGACCAGTAATTGAGATAGAAAATAAATTATTATTGTTAACGTAAGGAGACGGGCTGGAATGAAGATTAGAAGTCCAGGTGTTGTGGATCCGGGAATGGGGTCTACAAATAAATGAACAACGACCAGTAATTGAGATAGAAAATAAGTGTATTAACGTAAGGAGACAGACTGGAATGAAGATGGGAAAGTCCAGGTGTTGTGGATCCAGGAATGGGGTCACTGAAATAAATGAACAACGACCAGTAGTGAGATAGAAAATAAGTGTATTAACCTAAGGATGAATGGAATGAAGATTTAAGTCCAGGTGTTGTGGATCCAAGATGAGGTCCGCACAAATAAATGAACAACGACTTCAGTAATTGAGATAGAAAAATAAGGTATATTAACCTAAGGATACAGACTGGAATGAAGATTAGAAGTCAGGTGTTGTGGATCCCGGGAATGGGGCCCGCACAAATAAATGAACAACGACCAGTAATTGAGATAGAAAATAAGTGTATTAACGTAAGGAGACAGACTGGAATGAAGATTAGAAGTCCAGGTGTTGTGGATCCCGGGAATGGGGTCCGCACAAATAAATGAACAACGACCAGTAATTGAGATAGAAAATAAGTGTATTAACGTAAGGAGACAGACTGGAATGAAGATTAGAAGTCCAGGTGTTGTGGATCCCGGGAATGGGGCCCGCACAAATAAATGAACAACGACCAGTAATTGAGATAGAAAATAAGTGTATTAACCTAAGGATACAGACTGGAATGAAGATTAGAAGTCCAGGTGTTGTGGATCCCGGGAATGGGGTCCGCACAAATAAATGAACAACGACCAGTAATTGAGATAGAAAATAAGTGTATTAACCTAAGGATACAGACTGGAATGAAGATTAGAAGTCCAGGTGTTGTGGATCCCGGGAATGGGGCCCGCACAAATAAATGAACAACGACCAGTAATTGAGATAGAAAATAAGTGTATTAACCTAAGGATACAGACTGGAATGAAGATTAGAAGTCCAGGTGTTGTGGATCCCGGGAATGGGGCCCGCACAAATAAATGAACAACGACCAGTAATTGAGATAGAAAATAAGTGTATTAACCTAAGGATACAGAATGGAATGAAGATTAGAAGTCCAGGTGTTGTGGATCCCGGGAATGGGGTCCGCACAAATAAATGAACAACGACCAGTAATTGAGATAGAAAATAAGTGTATTAACCTAAGGATACAGACTGGAATGAAGATTAGAAGTCCAGGTGTTGTGGATCCCGGGAATGGGGCCCGCACAAATAAATGAACAACGACCAGTAATTGAGATAGAAAATAAGTGTATTAACGTAAGGAGACAGACTGGAATGAAGATTAGAAGTCCAGGTGTTGTGGATCCCGGGAATGGGGTCCGCACAAATAAATGAACAACGACCAGTAATTGAGATAGAAAATAAGTGTATTAACGTAAGGAGACAGACTGGAATGAAGATTAGAAGTCCAGGTGTTGTGGATCCCGGGAATGGGGTCCGCACAAATAAATGAACAACGACCAGTAATTGAGATAGAAAATAAGTGTATTAACCTAAGGATACAGACTGGAATGAAGATTAGAAGTCCAGGTGTTGTGGATCCCGGGAATGGGGTCCGCACAAATAAATGAACAACGACCAGTAATTGAGATAGAAAATAAGTGTATTAACCTAAGGATACAGACTGGAATGAAGATTAGAAGTCCAGGTGTTGTGGATCCCGGGAATGGGGCCCGCACAAATAAATGAACAACGACCAATAATTGAGATAGAAAATAAGTGTATTAACGTAAGGAGACAGACTGGAATGAAGATTAGAAGTCCAAAGTGTTGTGGATCAGGAATGGGGTCCGCACAAATAAATGAACAACGACCAGTAATTGAGATAGAAAATAAGTGTATTAACGTAAGGAGACAGACTGGAATGAAGATTAGAAGTCCAGGTGTTGTGGATCCCCGGGAATGGGGCCCGCACAATTAAATGAACAACGACCAGTAATTGAGATAGAAAATAAGTGTATTAACCTAAGGATACAGACTGGAATGAAGATTAGAAGTCGGAATTGTTGTGGATCCCGGGAATGGGGTCCGCACAAATAAATGAACAACGACCAGTAATTGAGATAGAAAATAAGTGTATTAACCTAAGGATACAGACTGGAATGAAGATTAGAAGTCCAGGTGTTGTGGATCCCGGGAATGGGGGTCCGCACAAATAAATGAACAACGACCAGTAATTGAGATAGAAAATAAGTGTATTAACCTAAGGATACAGACTGGAATGAAGATTAGAAGTCCAGGTGTTGTGGATCCCGGGAATGGGGCCCGCACAAATAAATGAACAACGACCAATGTGAGATAGAAAATAAGTGTATTAACCTAAGGATACAGACTGGAATGAAGATTAGAAGTCCAGGTGTTGTGGATCCCGGGAATGGGGTCCGCACAAATAAATGAACAACGACCAGTAATTGAGATAGAAAATAAAGTGTATTAACCTAAGGATACAGACTGGAATGAAGATTAGAGATCCAGGTGTTGTGGATCCCGGGAATGGGGTCCGCACAAATAAATGAACAACGACCAGTAATTGAGATAGAAAATAAGTGTATTAACCTAAGGATACAGACTGGAATGAAGATTAGAAGTCAGGTGTTGTGGATCCCGGGAATGGGGCCCGCACAAATAAATGAACAGCGACCAGTAATTGAGATAGAAAATAAGTGTATTAACCTAAGGATACAGACTGGAATGAAGATTAAAGTCCAGGTGTTGTGGATCCCGGGAATGGGGCCCGCACAAATAAATGAACAACGACCAGTAATTGAGATAGAAAATAAGTGTATTAACCTAAGGATACAGACTGGAATGAAGATTAGAAGTCAGGTGTTGTGGATCCCGGGAATGGGGCACACAAATAAATGAACAACGACCAGTAATTGAGATAGAAAATAGTGTATTAACCTAAGGATACAGACTGGAATGAAGATTAGAAGTCCAGGTGTTGTGGATCCCGGGAATGAGGTCCGCACAAATAAATGAACAACGACAGTAATTGAGATAGAAAATAAGTGTATTAACCTAAGGATACAGATTTGGAATGAAGATTAGAAGTCCAGGTGTTGTGGATCCCAGGAATGGGGTCCGCACAAATAAATGAACAACGACCAGTAATTGAGATAGAAAATAAGTGTATTAACCTAAGGATACAGACTGGAATGAAGATTAGAAGTCCAGGTGTTGTGGATCCCAGGAATGGGGGCCCGCACAAATAAATGAACAACGACCAGTAATTGAGATAGAAAATAGGAGTGTATTAACCTAAGGATACAGACTGGAATGAAGATTAGAAGTCCAGGTGTTGTGGATCCAGGAATGGGGTCCACTACAAATAGAATGAACAACGACCAGTAATTGAGATAGAAAAGAAATAAATTGTATTAACCTAAGGATACAGACTGGAATGAAGATTAGAAGTCCAGGTGTTGTGGATCCCGGGAATGGGGCCCACACAAATAAATGAACAACGACCAGTAATTGAGATAGAAAATAAGTGTATTAACCTAAGGATACAGACTGGAATGAAGATTAGAAGTCCAGGTGTTGTGGATCCCGGGAATGGGGCCCACTTACAAATAGAGGAAATGAACAACGACCAGTAATTGAGATAGAAAATAAGTGTATTAACCTAAGGATACAGACTGGAATGAAGATTAGAAGTCCGATTGTTGTGGATCCCGAAGATGAGGCCCGCACAAATAAATGAACAACGACCAGTAATTGAGATAGAAAATAAGTGTATTAACCTAAGGATACAGACTGGAATGAAGATTAGAAGTCCAGGTGTTGTGGATCCCGGGAATGGGGCCCGCACAAATAAATGAACAACGACCAGTAATTTAGAAAAGAGGATAGAAAATAAGTGTATTAACCTAAGGATACAGACTGGAATGAAGATTAAGTCCAGGTGTTGTGGATCCCGGGAATGGGGCCCCGCACAAATAAATGAACAACGACCAGTAATTGAGATAGAAAATAAGTGTATTAACCTAAGGATACAGACTGGAATATGAAGATTAGAAGGAAGTCCAGGTGTTGTGGATCAGGAATGGGGCCCGCACAAATAAATGAACAACGACCAGTAATTGAGATAGAAAATAAGTGTATTAACCTAAGGATACAGACTGGAATGAAGATTAAGTCCAGGTGTTGTGGATCGCGGGAATGGGGCCCGCACAAATAAATGAACAACGACCAGTAATTGAGATAGAAAATAAGTGTATTAACCTAAGGATACAGACTGGAATGAAGATTAGAAGTCCAGGTGTTGTGGATCCCGGGAATGGGGCCCGCACAAATAAATGAACAACGACCAGTAATTGAGATAGAAAATAAGTGTATTAACCTAAGGATACAGACTGGAATGAAGATTAGAAGTCCAGGTGTTGTGGATCCCGGGAATGGGGCCCGCACAAATAAATGAACAACGACCAGTAATTGAGATAGAAAATAAGTGTATTAACCTAAGGATACAGACTGGAATGAAGATTAGAAGTCCAGGTGTTGTGGATCCCGGGAATGGGGCCCGCACAAATAAATGAACAACGACCAGTAATTGAGATAGAAAATAAGTGTATTAACGTAAGGAGACAGACTGGAATGAAGATTAGAAGTCCAGGTGTTGTGGATCCCGGGAATGGGGCCCGCACAAATAAATGAACAACGACCAGTAATTGAGATAGAAAATAAGTGTATTAACCTAAGGATACAGACTGGAATGAAGATTAGAAGTCCAGGTGTTGTGGATCCCGGGAATGGGGCCCGCACAAATAAATGAACAACGACCAGTAATTGAGATAGAAAATAAGTGTATTAACCTAAGGATACAGACTGGAATGAAGATTAGAAGTCCAGGTGTTGTGGATCCCGGGAATGGGGCCCGCACAAATAAATGAACAACGACCAGTAATTGAGATAGAAAATAAGTGTATTAACCTAAGGATACAGACTGGAATGAAGATTAGTAGTCCAGGAATGAGGGTTAGTAAAAAGTATATGTACAAGTATCTGGAAGTGAAGCCGTAGTATATTGAGTATGTCCGCGTCGGAAGCTGACGGTTAATAATCTTCTGGATGAGTGGAGCGCAGAAACTACTGTGTACTGACTTCTAATCTCTTTCTGGACTCTCGTATTGTCCGGTTAACTCTCTGTGTAAACACGATATTCTGTATTTATCACCCTCCCACTAGGACAAAATGTAGCACAAGGCCTTTTTACGTGGGACCACCGGGCTATATAGCCAAGCCAAAAGTAGCTGTCATTTTGCACAGTCGTGACTCTACCCTTCGGCGGAGCCACGACTGGGTTAATGCTCTTCGCCCGAAGGCAGAGAGTTGACAGTGTCAATGGAATTACCGCGTGAAAACGCGGTATTCTCCCTGTCTCGCTTTTATAGAAGTAGTATAAGTATACTCTGGACGAGTTCAACTTTATGAAAAGGGATAACCTCACAACAGATCTATTCTGGCGGAGTAATAACAGCCCACTCAGACTTGAGAGATCTCAAAGCAGAGGGCTTAAACGACCGCCGTCTCCTCCTAATAGCTAAAATGATATCCAAACAACAAAGCTCAAAACTGCTGCAAAAAAAAGTTTTTAAAAAATCAATTTTGACATCGTCATCAGACAATCAAAGCTAACATACACGTAATTATGGACAAAGTCGATTATTATTTTTTTTAATCGTATCACCCCGAGCAAGGCGGTAATGCCACTGATGTGCAGGGGGCTACGTAATAATGAAAAGATTGGAAAAGAGAAAGCCGGAAACCACATCCTAAATAAGGGATGAGCCTCTTAACCTGTTCAATAGACGTGGGTGGAGTGTGAATCGGGCGATAGATAGATCTATCTACTTCAATTAAAAAAAAAAAAAAAAAACAAAGTGAGAAGATTGGTAAAGAGAAAGCCGGAAACCACATCCTAAACAGGAAACAGGGGATGAGCCTCTTAACCTGTTCAATAGACGTGGGTAGAGTGTGAACCGGGCGATAGATAGATCTATCTACTCCAATTAAAAAAAAAAAAAAAAAACAAAGTGAGAAGATTGGTAAAGAGAAAGCCGGAAACCACATCCTAAACAGGAAACAGGGGATGAGCCTCTTAACCTGTTCAATAGACGTGGGTAGAGTGTGAACCGGGCGATAGATAGATCTATCTACTCCAATTAAAAAAAAAAAAAAAAAACAAAGTGAGAAGATTGGTAAAGAGAAAGCCGGAAACCACATCCTAAACAAGGAACAAAGGATGAGCCTCTTAACCTGTTCAATAGACGTGGGTGGAGTGTGAACCGGGCGATAGATAGATCTATCTACTCGAACTGAGAGAAGAAAAAAACAAAGTGAGAAGATTGGTAAAGAGAAAGCCGGAAACCACATTCTAAACAGGAAACAAGGGATGAGCCTCTTAACCTGTTCAATAGACGTGGGTGGAGTATTTGCTAACTGATTTATCTTAAATACTCAGATCCACTTCTATATTGAGCACTGTTCCAAATCAATGCTTCCATCGCTGTTAATATTTTCTTCGTTCCTTACACATTTGGATACATAAAATTACTAAGTTTTAACTTAGTAGAAGTCTGAATTCAAAGATTAACGGTCTTAGGAATTCTTTCCTTGGAAGAGGTCACTAGCAGAATAACAAAAATTTCAAACTATCTGTATCGAACGACCTTTAAACAACCGAGCAATTTAGTATTATTTAGTAACAAAGAAATGTCTAACAATTATAAGTGAATAAAATACAAATGCAGTAGAATAAATTAAACAGAAACTCAAACTTACCACGTGTCGATAACTGAAAGAGTTGATAAAATTTCTGTCGGACATGCCTGATTTTACACTTTTTCTCCAGAATAATTTTGTCGTATTATTTAACTCATAGCTGGAGGGAGAAGAGATAGATTATATTACATTATTATATTCAGTATAATTAATGGGGGATCAATTTATTACTTTATAACAATAGAAAACCGATCCCTCACTTTATGCCCAGTAGAAGTTTCATTATATTTCATCTTTGCTTCCTTTCCTTGTAAAATTTTGAAAAGTAATAATAACAAAAGAACCATTCTATTTTCATTTGGCAATAAATACTAAACATGGTATTAAATACATCATTTCTTTAAAAAAACAGAGATGGCCTAGAGAGAGAGAGAGAGAGAGAGAGAGAGTGTGTGTGTGTGTGTGTGTGTGTGTGTGTGTGTGTAACCCGATAGAGGGAGAAGTCGAAAATGGCTGAGTTCAAAGATTAACGGTCTTCGAAATTCTTTCCTTGGAAGAGGTCACTAGCAGAATAACAACAATTTCAAACTATCTGTATCGAACGACCTTTAAACAACCGAGCAATTTAGTATAATTTAGTAACAAAGAAATGAATAACAATTATAAGTGAATGAAATACAAATTCAGTAGAATACATTAAACAGAGACTCAAACTTACCACGTGCCGATAACTGAAAGAGTTGATAAAATTTCTGTCGGACATGCCTGATTTTACACTTAAAATTAAGACGTAACATCGATGACCGATCCTAATTCACCAAATTAAATGAAAACACCACATAGATCCTAAAAAGATCCGTTAACAGACTTCCTTGAAAATCCACAAGATCATCAGGGATTACCAGTTAGAACAGCGATTCCCAAACTAGGATAAACAAAAAAGAATTAGAGATGATCGCTCTCTAGTGAGATTATCTATATTTGTTAAATTTGATTGTATTTTCGTTTTTTTTTTTAAATAGTGTGTGCCCAAGCCGCATTCACCCTGGTCGGGGTTGAGCCGGCTTTCTCTCCGATGGAGAAAGTTTCATTGGGATTTGTTTAAGGGCAGAGTCCCAAGTTCTGTCCTGTTATTTAACCCATAACTGAAGGGAAGGGACGGATTAATACCTTTCCCAAGGGTACCACTGCGTAAATGAATACAGAGTGTTCAACTGGAATTCGAACTCGGCTCACCGATTTCTCTTTCCAAGCCGACATCCACTGCACCACAACGCACATCTGTCAATAACGCTTACAGCACCTGGTATTCCCAAGCGGTCACCCATCTAAGTACTGACCAGGCTCAACGTTGCTTAACTTCGGTGATCGAACGAGAACCGGTGTATTCAACGAGATGTGACCGTAAGCTAATTTAAATAGTACTCTTAAACCCATGTCTAACCATCTTTTATAAATCATCAAGTAGCCGAGTTTTTAATTTAGAAGAATTGTCCTTTTCACACACTGGTAGCCAACTGTGACTAGAGTGCTCAATCTGTTCTGCTATTTAACACATAGCTGGGGTCTAGAGAAAAGAGATGGGTTCATACCTTTTCTAAGAGTATTTATGCGAAATTAGCTTTGACGAACCCGACTGAAATTCGAACTCTTCTCGCTCGTTTCTCATTGCGAGCATCACAACCCTGCGCACCCAGATAGGAGTTTAGATCAAATGTAGATGAAGTATGAAGTACTTTCACGGCTTCTGCTCCGATGAACTTAGATCACTGGTGCCCCCTAAATACGAATTTGAACGCAATACTAGATTAGCAACTAGATCCCACCCTTTTACAGTGAAACTGATAAAATGCAGCCGTAACTTCTACTCCAATAGTTTCTTTCCTCGCACTTCCCGACTGTGGAATTCTCTTCCACACGATTGCTTCCCCGACGGCTACAATCTCCAGGAGTTTAAATGTAAGGTCAATAGACACCTCCTAACACACTAACCTGCTCCCATTCTATCAAACACTCTTCCCATCTGCCCAACCCTCATCCTCCCTATCCTTACTCATCTGTCACCTTCCACCTAACATTCCCTATGTCTAACCACTCCTTCTCTTGACCTTCTCCTATGTAACCCCATGCGCAATAGTGGCAGTGGAATGCCTTGCTTGGGGTGAGATGATTAAAAAAAAAAATGAATCGAAATCCGACAGAATGATAAGTTAAAAAATAAATAGGAAACTGTCTAATACGTTTTACTTTTATTATATCGAATATATTTTACACAGCGGTCAAATTAAACTTCAAATTAAACGTTTCCGTAAATATATTGACTGAAATAATTACAGCTTAATAACTGACGAAGAGCAATAAATGTCGAAAGCCCATCTTTCAAGTTGGAATATTGAGATGTCTACCTTATGAGGAAGTAAATCCATTGCTAGGAAGGTTGGGTCACTGTGTCGGGCCAGGATGTTTTTTTTTCACCTGAAACCATCTTGCATATCAAATCAACAATCCGCAACTGTGTTCACATCCTTCTTTTGCCCTTTCTCTGACACCCCCGTAACTGGTTCGTCTTTGTCTTCACTCTCCTCCTGCCTAAACTTTAATTCTCTTATGTAGCTCACTGCGCATCAGCGGCGGTAAGCCCTTGCTTGGGGTGAAACGATTAAAAAAAATGGGCTCAAATACTTACACGCAAATGCAGAGGATAGATTGGGTTCTGACGCAGAAAGTAATGGCAACCTACTGCGGGAAAGTCTTCTGCCCAGTGATGTCATTTTTCATGTCTCTTTCATGATCGCCTAAGTGTGTATCACGTATGGCAATTAACTGACTGACTGAATTTAGAAATCATAAGAACACACTCTCTTTCTATCTTCTCTCTCACTTTCTCTTTATTTCATTGTATCACGCTCCCCTCCCCTCTCTCTCTCTCTCTCTCTCTCTCTCTCTCACACACACACACACACACACACACACACACGTTAGGTTGGTCATACGTTCTCTCTCTCTCTCTCACTGCCTTCTTTCTCGATCACTTATTTTCTTTCATTCTCTCACAGTTTCTTCTATT
This sequence comes from Ascarosepion bandense, assembly GCA_037127315.1. Taxonomy (NCBI): domain Eukaryota; kingdom Metazoa; phylum Mollusca; class Cephalopoda; order Sepiida; family Sepiidae; genus Ascarosepion; species Ascarosepion bandense. The sequence continues at coordinate 130,645 of JBBBDQ010001300.1, forward strand.
ATCTCCCCACCTCCCTCGCTCTTATTAGTTCTCTCTTTTTCTGTCTCCATCTCTCTCTCTCTCTCTCTCTCTCTCTCTCTCTCTCTCTCTCTCTCTCTCAGATACACACACATGCACACTTACATACATACACACATACTCACGCAAACACACTGGTCCTGGGTATGACCATAAAGTGCATCCGGCAGCAAGGCCTCTGATTGGGAGGTTGTGAGGAGCGTGGAATCACCTCTTAATTGCTGTTGTTCCCAGGTCCGCCCTGACCCAGGGTGGTTGCACCTGTTAGGGTCCCAGCTATGGGTAAAATAGTTAAACCCCAAACCGGCTTCAAAATGCTATGAACGTATTTACCAACAAAATGTTTTTGAATGAAAAATATTACCAACAAAACTTTTTTGAATGAAAAATATTACCAACAACTGTGATTTAAAATAAAAATACGTTTCTGGCCTTAAATGACCCTTTAGATGTTGATAGGCCGTTAAACAGGAACAAACAAACAATCAAGCAAACACAGACGTATACATGTAAGAAATACGCACCAAAATCATCATGTGCCGTGTCCCTTCACGACGTAGGTGATCATGGACTTCCACTTGCCCCTGTCCCTTGACTCTCTTAAGCCATTTTAACCCAGTGTCCTCATTTGAGGACAGCATAAAAATACTATAAAAATAATGGGTATAAATCATTATATAAAATCATTATTATATATAGGTAGTGAGGGCATATTGATTCATCAATAAAATTACCTTCCAAACATTGCCTGATTGGAAGAAAAATTCTTGTGATTTGTAAATGAATTTAATGTTCTAAAACCTGAGGACACTGGATTCAAATGGGTTAATATTTCTCCTCTTAATATCTCTCCTTATATCTCGCTGCTTTCCCTGGTCTCTCTTTCCTTCTATCCGTCCTGTAAGTATCAGATTCTCTAGACCCTCCTTCCTCATTACGTGCCTCGCTCTGCTTTCCCCGGTCTCTCTTTCCCTCTACCCGTCCAGTGAGTATCAGATTCTCTAGACCCTCCTTCCGCATTACGTGCCTCAGGAACCTCAGCTGTCTCTTCCTGATGTTAAGTATAATTTTTTTCTCTCTCGTTTGCTTCCTCTTTAACACTTCGTCGTTGCTCCTGTGCCCGGTCTACGGTGTGCTCAGCATCCTTCTGTAGAACCACATTTTTACCGCTCGAGCCTTCCCTTTATCCTTGAAGAGATCGTTCAACATTTACTACCATATGAAATAGTAGTCCAGCACTCACGCATCCAAATAAACGAATGTTATATATCGATAAACAACAAACACGCATATATATAAAAATATATCAAGTGATATTTTTATTAATGAACGATGGACCGTGTAGCCTAGTGAACAGAGAGTGAGAGCGCGCTTCTAAGGGTTGACGGGGGGGGTCGTCTGTTGCTCCTCTGGTCTGGTCTGGCTCTCTCGTCTGCCTCTGTCTCTCTGCCTCTGTCTCTCTGCCTCAAATCCGTGCGCCGAGGTCTTTTTTATAATCTCCAAACCGGTACTTCCGGATTTTGCCTCGCCCACGCACGCCCACGTAATTCTCAGAGACACCTGTTCTGTTTGCCTCTTGTAGCCATTTCCGCTACTGCCGGAAATAAGGTCAAACAAACATCCTTTCCTTTCAACGACCGGAAACGCCCCCGCTTGCTCAGCTTCCTCGGGTGGGGCGGGATTGTTATATTACACGAATATAAATCTCTAAGATTCTGAAATTACCAATTTATTTGAAAACTGTTATGGATCCTCACAAAGATAAGTTAATCTGTTTACAAGTGTATGAAAGCGAGCGTGTATCGGTATGTATTTGCGTAGAAACACTTTTGTATGCCTATGAGTGTGAATGAGCATACGCAATATGTAATTGTGCGTACATGCATATGGAACGGAGTGACGAGGTTAATGTGTGCTTGTGAGGTCTGATACACACACACACACACACACACACACACACACAGGTACCTATACCCTGGAGAAAATTGTGAAAGCGGAAGAAGAGGAAAGGAAGGAGGTGTATCCAAAGCTTCAATTTGCTCTTCAACCTTTTTTTTATTTTTTTTTATTTTCTTTTATAATCATATCGCCCCAAGCAAGGCATTTTACTGCCACTGTTTTGCAGGGGGTGGTATAGTGAGAAAGTTATGAGAAAAAGTGACAGGTTATAGGGTGTGTCAGAAAGTGAGTAAGAGAAGGATGAAAATACAGAAGAGAGCGGAGTCGACGGAGGAGAGAGAGCATGAGAGAGAGAGAGAAAGAGAGAGAGGATGCATGTGAATGAAATAGGAGATGACTATTGACTTTACATTTAACTTCTTGGAGATTGTATCTATCTATATTCTTTTTTTTATAATCATATCGCCCCAAGCAAGGCATTTTACTGCCACTGTTTGGCAGGGGGTTACATAGGAGGAAAGTTACGAGAAAGAGTGACAGATTATAGGGGGTGTCAGGAAGTGCGTAAGAGAAAGATGAAAATAGTGATGAGAGTAGAGTGGACGGAGAAAGGTGCACGAGAGAGAGAGAGAGAGAGAGAGAGGACGCATGTTAGTGAAATAGGAGATGATTATTGACTTTACATTTAAATTCTTGAAGATTGTAGCTGTCGGACTATCTATCTATTTATCTATCTATCTCTTTTCTTTTTTTATATAATCATATCACCCCCAAGCAAGGCATTTTACTGTCACTGTTTTTGCAGGGGGTTATATAGGAGGAAAGTTATGAGAAAGAGTGACAGGTTATAGGGGGTGCCTGAAAATGGGTAAGAGAAGGATGACAGTGGCCATAAAGTGAGGGATCAGCTTATATATTGATTGTAATGTAGAATTGATCCCCCATTTTATATCCACATTATAATAGTATAGAATTCTTTCTTTTTTTATAATCATATCACCCCAAGCAAGGCATTTTACTGCCACTGTTTTGCAGGTGGTTACATAGGAGGAAAGTTATGAGAATGAGTGACAGATTACAGAGAGTGTCAGGAAGAGAGTATGAGAAGGAAGAGAATACTGATGAGTCGGGTGAACGGAGAAAAAAGCATGAGAGAGAGGATGGAAGTTAGTGAGACAGGAGGTGACTATTAACTTTACATTTGAATTCTTGAAGATTGTAGCTGACGGAGAAGCAAGTAAGCAGAAGGGAATTCCACAGGCGGGAAGTGCGAGAAAAAAAAGCTGATGGAGTAGTATTGGCGTTTACAATTTATCAGTTTCACAGTAAAAGAGTGGAACCTAGTTGATAATTTTGTGCCTCGAGTAAATTTATATATAGGGGCACCAGTGAGCTAAGTTCATCGGAGCAGAATTTGTGAAAGTATTTGTAGAAGAGACACAGGGAAGCCACATTGCACCGGTGAGAAAGTGACTGTATCCGAACTGCCTAATCGGGATCGATCACATTACAGATTCTTCGTTGGATTATGTCAAGGACACCTAGGTGGATAGCAGGAGCACCTGACCAGATATGGCAGCAGTATTCAATGAACGGGCGGATGGTAGATCTATATATGTGCAGGATTGTTTCAGGCGGGAAAAAACTTGCTGGCCCTACACAGAGAACCGACTTTCTTAGCAGCGGATTTAGCTATGGACTCTATATAGTCATTCCATTTGACGTCTGTTGTGAGAGTACTTGACAAGGATGAAATGGCTGTCGAGATTTTGAGACTTGAACATGGAAGAAGCCCAAAACTTGTAACAGATTTGCCAACCGGAGATTCGAGACCAATTTTCAGAATTAATCTTGGCAAAAATTAATATTTCCTTTCGCCTGGGTTTCATCTCTCGCATTATGTGTTGAAGTGGAAGGGGACGTATGTACTCATGAGCAGACAAACAGGCATCGTAAGTCGATACCGCGTTCAACAAAATCTGGCAAAGTGCTCCCATTATGTCATACTTTCGTCTTTTTTTACTGCATTTATTCTTTCTTAATATCAATGTGATGGTATCGCGTGTTATACAGCAAAGATGGTATCGCGTGTTATACAGCAAAGAACATTACACTTTTAGGCTATTATGATCTTCACATTGAACCAAACACAAACTTCTTCATAACAAAAACATTTAAAACTTATTTAGGGGACAGTATCCTCTCTCTCTCTCTCTCTCTCTCTCTCTCTCTCTCTCTCTCTATCTATCTATCTATCTATCTATCTATCTATCTCAGGACAAAATATGACATCACTTTCTAAATATTTTTGGAAGTTAAAAAAGGAAAATAAAATACCTAAAGTTAAATGGAAAATTCTCAAACAAGCCAGAACATCGAAATCAATAACATAACCACGTTTCCTTTGTCTTCAAGAAAAAATGGAAATCATTAAATACATGAATAGCAACATACTATAAACTAGAGGCATGAAACCACAGTAAACTGCAAACACATTAAAGAACTAATCTTACAATCATGCTAAAAACTACAAAAGCCAAAGTTAGGATGCCTAGAAACGATAAATCTTTATAATATTGACAACACTCTTACCTCAAATTTTACCTTTATTTCATACCACAAACTATGATCTAATTTAAAGTTTTATATAAAAAAGTGATTTCATAATTTTTAAAATAAGGTTAAATATACAAAAATATGTACAAATTATTATCTACAAAATGTTTGTGTCAAGGTAACCCCGATAAATATCGAAAAACGATAATCGAAAAAATCGGGTTATAGAAGTTGTCCGATTTTAATCAAATTTGATACACTCATAGACAAAGACATAAGAAACGATATTCAGAAGTTTCAAGGTTGCAGTTCTTACAATAGTGCAGAAAATCGATAATATATATATATGTATATAAGATGTTTGTGTGTGTGTGTGTGTGTGTGTGTGTGTGTGTGTGTGTGTGTGTGTGTGTGTGTGTGTGTGTGTGTGTTTCTTTATCTGCCTGTATGTCTGTATTTTTTTCAGCCCTTTTATTTTAGTTTTTGCTTCGGGTTTGGCTCTAAGTAGGTATAATTGTAGTTCTTAGTCTCAGCCATGATATCATTTACTCAGAGGACTTATTTAGCCTTCAAAATTCAGTTTACGACGAAAAGAAACTTATTTGATATCGATAGCAGGAAATCAAAATTTGACTTGCATCCATTCATTTTTCTTTCAGTCTCCGGTTTCGCTTTAACTGGAAACAACTATTGCTTTTTAGTGTTTCGTGCCAACGTCCAAAGAGTCTGAGCTCCAGGACCATGGATTAGTTTTAAAGCTTTCATTACACCCGAGCAACGCCGGTCTATACTGTTAGTATATATATATATATATATATATATATATATATATATATATTAGGTGCGATTGGTAAATTGTCGCAATTTATCATTTCAAATATTCTTTAAGCTGAGTCTGAGCTCCAGCACCATGGATTGGTTTTAATGCTTTCATTACACTCGAGCAACGCCGGGCCAGACTGCTAGTCTTAAATAAGAAGAAAGAATTTAATACATACAAAATATCATTATATTTATATCAAAGGAGAATGGATAAAATATGGTCTGAAAATAAATTTCAGTCCAGTCAGTCATGTCTCTTTCGAGACATGATCGCCCAAGCGTGTATTACGAATGGTACTTAACTGATCTTCGTTTTATAGTCATCAAAATCTTTAGTTCTCAATTTATTCGAAAATTGTGCTGGAAATAAAACAAACTTTCGACGTGATATAAAGTTTTTTTCTTCAGGTTATATTCAGTTAATTGCCATATATGATACACGCTTTGGCGATCATGTCTCAAAAGAGACATGACTGACTGGGCAGGTAATTTTCCAGCAAACGGTTTTCATTACTTTCTGTGGTAGACTGGTCCAACTAAGGCTATAGAACCAAGTCTTTCCTGCTATTTAACCCATAGTGGGAGGGAGAAGAGATGGATTATTATATTAATAAGTGCTAATTAGTTGGGGGATCAGTTTATTACTTCCTAACAATAGAAAACAGGTCCCCCACTTTATGCCCAGTAGAAGCTTTAATTATGTTTTCAGCTATTATATTCAGTCAGTTAAGTGCCATACGTGCTACACGCTCGGGCGATCATGTCTCAAAAGTGACATGATTGACTGGGCAGGTAATTGTCCTGCAATCGGTTTTCATTACTTTCTGTATTAGACTAGTTCAACTAAGGCTACAGAACCCAGTCTGTCCTGCTATTTAACCCATAGTGGGAGGGAGAAGAGATGGATTATTATATTAATAAGTACTAATTAGTTGGGGGATCAGTTTTTTACTTCCTAACAATAGAAAACAGATCTCCCACTTTAGATCTAACAGTTGCTTTAATTGTATTCGTTTCCGATTATATTAATTTGTACTAATTCTAGGGGGATCAGTTCATGACTTCATGACAATAGAAAACAGGTCCCCCACTTTATGCCCACTAAAAGCCTTAATCATGTTTTCAGCTATTATATTCAGTCAGTCATAAGGATCATACATGATACACTGTTGGGTGATCATGTCTCGAAAGAGACATAACTTACCGGGTAGAAAATTTTCCAGCAGTAACTTGCCATTAAATTCTGTGGTAGACTGGTTACCAACCTGTAGAACTTTTATGGGGAAGCACACCTATTCCTCAGATAATGGACTCTCCCTCCTATATTAATAAGAGTTAACAGGAAGTTCTAGAGAAATTCTTAGGTGTTCTTGGGAAGTTCATAGAAGTTCTTTAGAGTTCTATTGGAGTTCAGTAGAACTACTAGGCAGTTGATATTAGTCGGCAGTTAGCCGAATACTAAGGAGTCAGCTTTTCAGTGGAAGATTACCAAGTTCTTAATATTTTGGGTACGTTAAGTCAATTAGCAACCGACATAGCACGATTATAACTTTCAGCGCGAAAACTACTCTACAACAAGAACCCAATCAGTCCTACTATTTAACCCATACCTAGAGGGAAGAGACGGGTTAATACCTTTCACAAGGGTATTTGTGCATAAGTGAATACAACGAATTTAATTGGAATTCAAACTCGACTCTTTTTTTTCGATTTTTTTTCAATTTCCGTTAACCAAGGAAACTGATTTGATTCATATTTTCTGATCGCAACGAAAGGTGGCAACATATAATCAGAACCATCTCCCGATTTCTTGAAGACGATTTTCCTACTGTAGTGTGTGAGGTTGCTGGTCTTTTTTCTTTTTCTTTTTTTTTTTTTCTACACACTTCTAAGTAGGGTTCTCCACAAAATCGCGATTCTTAAGCTTTAAAATGATTTTTTTTATAAAAATTCGGCGGACCTGAAGCAGACTACCACCACGTTTAATTTCATTGTTTTTAATTTTTTTTTTCTTTTTTCATCGCAGTCCTATCGATTAACCCCCTTAGCTTTACGATTGACAAAAAAATTTTGAAAAGTTTCAAAATTTAAACATTTTCTGTGGGGGATCAGTTGCTCATACAACGTTATAGTAAATCGAGCCTCCATTTTGACACCAGTCGCCGGTACGACATTACCGCCACCTGTAAATTTGTTTATTATCAATTTTTTTGAACTTTTTCAGTGCAATATTATCTTTGATACCTTAAACTTTACGAATGACAAAAAAAAAAATTGCAAAAATTTCAATATTTAAACAATTTTTGGCGGGGGACCAGTTTCTCATACAACCTTATAGTGGTTTGAAAATGGGGGATCAATTTACTTTAACGTTGTATGAAAAACTGACCACACCCCCACAAAAAAAATTTTAAATGTCAGATTCACGCTTCATTGCGTTCTTCAGAGCAAGGGGATCGCATATATATATATATATATATATATATATAATCTCATTCGTTTTTGTTACTGTTTCGTTTTTGTTAATGTTTATTGGGCAGAGTTGTTATCCCTGCGTCCAACCCCCAAATCCCAAACCTGGTGGACCATTGTTGGTTCTAACGTCTACAGCACCTGGTATTCCCAAACGGTCACCCATCTAAGTACTAACCAGGTTCGAAGTTGCTTAACTTCGGTGATATATATATATATATATATATATATATATATATATATTAGATTTTTTTTTATTAGATTATTTTATTATTTTTTTATTATATTTTTATTATATTTTTTATTATTTTTTATGATATTTTTATTAGATTTATATATATATATATATAGTCATCCGCAGACAGATCTGATTCGCTGTATCACAGCTCATCAGTACAGTTAGACATCCCATTGCTTTTTACCCAGGATTGAAACCCGACAGAATTGAGGTCAGTCGACGATTCTACCTCTGAGCTACGTGCGCTCAGATATATATATATATATATATATATATATATATATATATATATATATAGTGAATGCAGAACGAAGAAAGAATTTTTACAAGGAATTTTTTTTCGACCTATGGATGTGCGTTGTGGTGCATTGGATATCGGCTCGGAACGAGAAATCGGGGAGCCGAGTTCGAATTCCAGCCGAATTCATTGCATTCACTTACGCTGAAATACTCTTGGGAAAGGTATTAATCCGTCTATTCCTTCCAGTTATGGGTTAAATAACAGGACAGATTGGGTTCTATAGCCTTGGTCGGCAACCAATCAGCTGCAGAAAGCAATGGCAACCTACTGCGGGATAATCTTCTGCCCAGTCAGTCATGTCTCTTTCGAGACATGATCGCCCAAGCGTGTATCACGTATGGCACTTAACTGACTGACTGACATATTTTTTTATGGATAGGAATGGAAAGCCTTTCCATTCCTATCCACACCGCCTTATGAGACATTGAAGTTTCAATGTCGAAACAAATGTACGATTTGTAATGGATATTACAAATTATATACATATTCTAAAATATAATATATATATATATATATATATATATATATATATATATATTGTGTGTGTGTATTTTGGCAGCATTTTTTCATTAATACAGGTTTCATTGAATAATATAGACAAGTTCTGTCTATTTATTTTGTGTAAGATTCGTTCGTATGATTTGATTAGCTTGATAGTGTTGTCATGGAAAGACGACAAGAAATCGCAATAATTGTTGATTTTTTTATCAGGTCTGAGCTTTCGGCTTGCATAAGCCATTATCAATATATATATATATATATATATACTAATTGGGAAGATCAGTCGATTACACTATCTTGGTTTCAATCTTTCGATATCTTCAGGCGTCCTATATTAATTGACTACCCCCAACTCATTGCCTTTTGTTGAGTGTGTAGGAGCGATCGGTTAAGACAAGTTTAGATACTAAGGCAAGTTCAGATATGCTAAGACAAGTTTTGTACACAGTTACTGCGTCAGCGAGATCTGGGTAATCTGACCAGTGACCCGAGCGCGGACGCTCGGGTCCCTCAAATAAAAAAAAGGCCGCCCTTGTGTCACAACTCGCTCAAATGAAGAAGTAGGGTAAATAAAAACAACGCTTTTTTTTAAATAACTCATAACAGTTCAAAATAAGGGACGATTTAGTCAAGGCTAGCAAAATAATATTGAAAACACTTTCATCAGGGTTTGTACGAGTCCAAAATGTATTTTCTAAAGTGTATACATTTTTTTTAATCATATCACCCCGAGCAAGGCGGTAACGCCACTGATGTGCAGGGGGCTACGTAAGAGTGAAAAGATTTGGAAAGAGAAAGCCGGAAACCACATCCTAAACAGAGAACAAGGGATGAGCCTCTACACCTGTTCAATAGACATGGGTGGAGTGTGAACCGGGCGATAGTTTAGTCTATCTACTCCAATTGAAAAAATAAATAAATAAATAAAAAGAAAACAGTGAGAAGATTGGAAAAAAGAAAAACGGAAACCACATCCTAAACAGGGAACAAGGGATGAGCGTCTACACCTGTTCAATAGACATGGGTGGAGTGTGAACCGGGCGATAGTTTAGTCTATCTACTCCAATTGAAAAAATAAATAAATAAATAAAAAGAAAACAGTGAGAAGATTGGAAAAAAGAAAAACGGAAACCACATCCTAAACAGAGAACAAGGGATGAGCCTCTACACCTGTTCAATAGACATGGGTGGAGTGTGAACCGGGCGATAGTTTAGTCTATCTACTCCAATTGAAAAAATAAATAAATAAATAAAAAGAAAACAGTGAGAAGATTGGAAAAAAGAAAAACGGAAACCACATCCTAAACAGGGAACAAGGGATGATCGTCTACACCTGTTCAATAGACATGGGTGGAGTGTGAACCGGGCGATAGTTTAGTCTATCTACTCCAATTGAAAAAATAAATAAAAAGAAAACAGTGAGAAGATTGGAAAAAAGAAAGCCGGACATCCTGGCATTATTTCGAACCATTTCATTTAGCTAATTGAAAGATCCTAAATAATGTCAGGATGTATACATGAATATATCAAAAGGTTGAATTTACAGTAGCGTACGCTACTAATCTTCCGAATATTTAAAATCTTTGCATGTTAATTTTTTATTTTTTCTTCAAATACAGTCCTCTGTAAAAGTATTAGAACAAGAACTATTTTGTCTTCTGTGAGGCATATTGACAGAAAATAAACAATTTAATTAAAGTAATTTATTTGATTTACTCAACAAATGCTCTAACAAGAAAAAAAACCTTATTACAAAATAAATTTAATAATTAGTATAATAGCCTTTTGCTTTGAAATAATAAAACAATTGCGACAATTTACCAATCGCACTTAGTATACATATATATATATATATATATATATATATATATATATATATATATATAGTACTGTGCAAAAGTATTAAGACAAGAACTATTTTATCTTTTATGAGGCATATTGACAGAAAATAAACAATTTAATTAATGTAATTTTATTTGATTTACTCAACAAATGCTTTAACAAGAAAAATACTTGTTACAAAATAAATTTAATATTTAGTATAATAGACTTTTGTTTTGCTCACAGCCTTCATTCTGTCAGGAATTGACATCACAAGCTTCTTCAATGTCTCTAATTGTATCTCCTGCCAAGCAGCTTGTATTTGTTTTCAAAGCGTGTCTTGCGAAGTAACATTAGATTTAGCAATCCGAGAGGGGGGTAAGAAAAATGTCAGTCATATCCAAGTATAATAGAATAATGAGTAGTTTGAAAATAACTTGTTTAATAGAAAATAGGAAAAATTAAATATAACTACTTTTTAATACATTTCTTTTACACCAAGTTTTAAATAATCAATTAATAATTAGAAATTTACTTGATTTTCACCCTGTATTTGAATTTCAGTGAGATTTTTAGGAAAAACACCCCTGTCCTATTGCACATGTTCTAAAATATAATTTATATATATATATATATATATATATATATATATATATATATATATATATATATAGTACTGTGCAAAAGTATTAGCAGAAGACTATTTTATCTTTTATGAGGCATATTGACAGATAATAAACAATTTAATTAAAGTAATTTTATTTGATTTACTCAACAAATGCTTTAACAAGAAAAAAAAACCTTATTACAAAATAAATTTAATATTTAGTATAATAGACTTTTGTTTTGATCACAGCCTTCATTCTGTCAGGCATTGACATCACAAGCTTCTTCAATGCATCTAATGGTATCTCCTGCCAAGCAGCTTGTATTTGTTCCCAAAGTGTGTCTTGCGAAGTAACATTAGATTTATTAATTCGAGAGGTGGGAGTAACAAAAAAGTCAGTCATATTCAAGGATAATAGAATAATGAGTAGTTTCAAAATAATTTGTTTAATAGAAAATAGGAAAAATTAAATATAACTTCTTTTTAATACATTTCTTTTACACCTAGTTTTAAATAATCAATGTTTATTAGCATTTACTTGGATTTTCACCCAGTATTTGAATTTCAGTGAGGTTTTTTTTAAAAATCACCCCTGTCCTAATACTTTTGAACACTACCGGTAGTGTGCAAAAGTATTAGGACAGGGGTGATTTTAAACTTTATTTTGATGCCTCATAAAAGATAAAATTGTTCTTGTCCTAATACTTTTGCACAGTACTGTACGTATTGAACACTTTTTGATACAGCTGTTTACTGGTGTTACCAATAATGTATAATAATAATAATAATAATAATAATAATAAAGACTTTAAATATATACAAGATATCGCCCGTCATCATCAATTTCATCAAACAGTGCATGTCTATATGGAAAACAACCCTTTACCTCAATCATATAAATGGAACATATAAGTCTGATGAAATAAACATCAAAAGAGGTATATTTCAAGGTGATTCTTTATCTCCCTTACTATTCTGCATATCATTAATAGCACTAACCAGTCAACTTAATAAGACAGAATGTGGTTATAAAATAGGCCAAAAGAAAATAAGCCATCTATTTTACATGGATGACTTAAAGTTATATGCTAAGAATGATAATGAGCTGGAAGGTCTTCTGCAAACTGTAAAATGCTTCAGCGAAGACATTGGAATGAAATTTAATTTGAATAAATGTGCTAAAGCTACAGTTTTACGTGGATCAATACAAGAAACATCCTCAATTAGCCTAGACCCTGCTGTAACAATAAAAGAATTGAAACCAGAAGAAGCTTATAAATACCTAGGTGTAAATGAGAGCGAAAACATTCACCATAAAAAAATGAAAGAAATAGTGCGTAAAGAGTACTATAGAAGGCTACGAATGATATTAAAAACTGAATTAAATTCACAGAATAGACTTATGGCCATTAATAGCCTTGCAATCCCAGTTGTCCAATATAGCTTCAACATCTTAAACTGGACTCTAAACGACATCAGGCGAATGGATGCTAAAACAAGAAAGCTTCTTTCTAAGCATAAGATGCATCATCCAAAGGCTGATGTAGACCGTCTATACATACCCCGTAAAGAAGGTGGAAGGGGTCTTATTCAGCTGGAATTGTCATACAAGACAACAACTATTGGCTTACTAACATACATAGAAACAACAAAGGATTGGATGATACAATTAGTAAGGCAACATGAAGAAAGAAAGAAAAAATATTCAATAATAAAAGAAGGCAGTAAATACAAACAAGATTTACAGTTAGTAGATTCTGTAGAAAAGCAAAACAGTAGCCAAGAACCAACTATTGCGGCAAAAAATATGAAAATGAAAGCCAAAGATAAAGCTCTTGAAAAGATGAAACAGCGCTGGCAAGACAAACCTCTGCATGGCCAATATCCAGTACGTGCCAATAAATCCAATGTTGACAAAGTTAATACTCATCGATGGTTACGTGCATCTGGATTAAAGTCTGAAACTAAAGGATTTATACTTGCAGCACAAGACCAAAGTCTTTTCACGAGAAACTTTCAGGCAAATATTATGCATAATAATATGGATCCAAAATGCAGGTTTTGTGATAAACACCAAGAAACAATAGACCACCTAATCTCAGGCTGTTCTGTGCTTGCCCCAAACGAATATAAAAATCGCCACGATAGAGTTGGGCAATATTTACATTGGGCAATGTGCAAACATTATGGAAAAACTGTAAACAAACACTGGTATGAACATCATCCAGCACCGGTTACAGAAATAGAAGATGTAACCATTCTATGGGATTACACCATCTACACAGACAGAAAAATTGAAGCAAACAGGCCAGACATTATTGTTAAAAACCAGAAGGAGAAAACTTGTCTATTAATTGATATGGCTTGTCCAGCGGATTGTAACATAGCAATCAAGGAATTTGAAAAACTGTCAAAATATAAAGACCTGGAAATTGAAATAGAAAAAATGTGGAAATTGAAAACAAGAGTTGTGCCAGTGATAGTAGGTGCACTTGGAATGATAAAAAATGGAACAAAACAACACATTGAAAGAATCCCTGGAAACCCCAGCTTAAGAGATATACAAAAAATTGTCTTATTAAGTACAGCCCACACACTAAGGAAAACGTTATCTATGTAATGCTGGGGATGATAGGGAAGATAGAAAAACATGAAATGGAGTCATAACAACACGCCACTACCTGCCTTAGGTCTCCCCGCAGACTTGGTTGGTAGTGAGACCAAAGCAGAAATCGAAATATGATGAAAAATGACATAATAATAATAATAATAATAATAATAATAATAACAACCCTTTACCTCAATCATATAAATAACAACCCTTTACCTCAATCATATAACAACCCTTTACCTCAATCATATAAATGGAACCGATAAGTCTGATGAAATAAACATCAAAAGAGGTATATTTCAAGGTGATTCTTTATCTCCCTTACTATTCTGCATATCATTAATAGCACTAACCAGTCAACTTAATAAGACAGAATGTGGTTATAAAATAGGCCAAAAGAAAATAAGCCATCTATTTTACATGGATGACTTAAAGTTATATGCTAAGAATGATAATGAGCTGGAAGGTCTTCTGCAAACTGTAAAATGCTTCAGCGAAGACATTGGAATGAAATTTAATTTGAATAAATGTGCTAAAGCTACAGTTTTACGTGGATCAATACAAGAAACATCCTCAATTAGCCTAGACCCTGCTGTAACAATAAAAGAATTGAAACCAGAAGAAGCTTATAAATACCTAGGTGTAAATGAGAGCGAAAACATTCACCATAAAAAAATGAAAGAAATAGTGCGTAAAGAGTACTATAGAAGGCTACGAATGATATTAAAAACTGAATTAAATTCACAGAATAGAGTTATGGCCATTAATAGCCTTGCAATCCCAGTTGTCCAATATAGCTTCAACATCTTAAACTGGACTCTAAACGACATCAGGCGAATGGATGTTAAAACAAGAAAGCTTCTTTCTAAGCATAGGATGCATCACCCAAAGGCTGATGTAGACCGTCTATACATACCCCGTAAAGAAGGTGGAAGGGGTCTTATTCAGCTGGAATTGTCATACAAGACAACAACTATTGGCTTACTAACATACATAGAAACAACAAAGGATTGGATGATACAATTAGTAAGGCAACATGAAGAAAGAAAGAAAAAATATTCAATAATAAAAGAAGGCAGTAAATACAAACAAGAATTACAGTTAGTAGATTCTGTAGAAAAGCAAAACAGTAGCCAAGAACCAACTATTGCGGCAAAAAATATGAAAATGAAAGCCAAAGATAAAGCTCTTGAAAAGATGAAACAGCGCTGGCAAGACAAACCTCTGCATGGCCAATATCCAGTACGTGCCAATAAATCCAATGTTGACAAAGTTAATACTCATCGATGGTTACGTGCATCTGGATTAAAGTCTGAAACTGAAGGATTTATACTTGCAGCACAAGACCAAAGTCTTTTCACGAGAAACTTTCAGGCAAATATTATGCATAATAATATGGATCCAAAATGCAGGTTTTGTGATAAACACCAAGAAACAATAGACCACCTAATCTCAGGCTGTTCTGTGCTTGCCCCAAACGAATATAAAAATCGCCACGATAGAGTTGGGCAATATTTACATTGGGCAATGTGCAAACATTATGGAAAAGCTGTAAACAAACACTGGTATGAACATCATCCAGCACCGGTTACAGAAATAGAAGATGTAACCATTCTATGGGATTACACCATCTACACAGACAGAAAAATTGAAGCAAACAGGCCAGACATTATTGTTAAAAACCAGAAGGAGAAAACTTGTCTATTAATTGATATGGCTTGTCCAGCGGATTGTAACATAGCAATCAAGGAATTTGAAAAACTGTCAAAATATAAAGACCTGGAAATTGAAATAGAAAAAATGTGGAAATTGAAAACAAGAGTTGTGCCAGTGATAGTAGGTGCACTTGGAATGATAAAAAATGGAACAAAACAACACATTGAAAGAATCCCTGGAAACCCCAGCTTAAGAGATATACAAAAAATTGTATTATTAAGTACAGCCCACACACTAAGGAAAACGTTATCTATGTAATGCTGGGGATGATAGGGAGGATAGAAAAACATGAAATGGAGTCATAACAACACGCCACTACCTGCCTTAGGTCTCCCCGCAGACTTGGTTGGTAGTGAGACCAATGCAGAAATCTAAATTTGATGAAAAATGACATAATAATAATAATAATAATAATAACCAGTTGTTTACTGGTGTGACCAATAATTGAATGGTAGAAATTTGAGAGGTGATGTATAGGGGAATGGATTAGATTACATCACTTAACTTAATGACTTTGTAGTGACTTCTTAAATTTCTCCCATCCACCCTCCAACCCCCTGCCATTATCCATCGTTAACTTAACCTTCTATTGGTATATCTAACCACACCCACTAGAATAATTTTCATTTTTGCTCAGAAAGTAATATTTGAAACTTTAATATGAATAATGTATTTAATTAATACTAATTTGGCCAAGTAAATTGATCACATAAATCAAATTTGAAATTACATTTAAATTCTTGTAAAGAGAGAAACGGAAATTGTCTTTTTCGCGTGGGTGATGACCGTGATTATCTGAATTATAATCACATTAGTGGCAATGATGATGATGTTAATTGTGGTGGTGTATGTAAAGACAACGGTGACAGCAGTAGATGATGATGATGATTGTTGCTGTTTGGGTAGTGATGATGATTTCCATTAATTACTTTTGATATTTTTCTGTTCCAGAATTGCTCAGAGACCCAAGTACCGAAAAGTCTTCCGTGTCCGTAAAGAAATGGCTTGGAAGTGTTGCCCCGGTTTTCAAGGTAGCACATGTCAAGAAGGTAAAAAAAAAACAAAAAAAAAACGTATTTTTTAATTTAAAAAAAATCCTTTTTAAGTCAGCAATTTCCTTCTTTTTAATTCAACTTCCTGTGAGCCTTCTTTTTAATTTTTACATTTATTTTTAAATTTTATCTGTCGTCCTTCATTTTAAAGAATTGGTGCAATTCAATTTTTAATCTCCGTTTTTCTTCCGTACATTCTATGCTGCTTTCTTTCATTCTCCTTCACTCTTACTTCTTTCCTTTTCTTTTTTCTTTTTTCTTTCCACTTTCTCTTTCTCTTATTCTCTTCTCTCAATTTCCTTTCTCTCCTTTCCAATTCGTATTTCGACGCGAAAGTCGGGTTTAGCTCGTCGAATTGGCGGACCTGAAGGAGACTACCACCGCCCTTTAATTTGTTGTTTTTAATTTTTTTTTTTTTTTTTTTTTACTTTTTTTCATCGCAGTCTTATTGATTATCACATAAAGTTTCCGATTATCAAAAGAAACATTGAAAAAATTTCAATATTTAAACAATTTTAGGTGGGGGCTCAATTTCTCATACAACGTTTTAGTAAATCGATCCTCCATTTTGGAACCACTCGCGTTCGGGTAGCTTTAGTTTTGCTTTTGTTGGAACGAGTTGTTGCTCTTGTTTTTGTCTTTTTCAAGATTTCTTCAGTTCTTACGATGGCATCTTCCTCGGAAACTCGAAGAATGGCTTTATCAAAAATTTCACAACGGATTCAGTTGTTGAATATGCGTAAGCACAGGATCGATTTACTATAAGGTTGTATAAAAAACTGAGCCCCCCCCCCCCCCACTAAAATTGTTTAAATGTTGAAATTTTTACAAATTGTTTTAATCAGTCGGAAAGTGTAGGATTTAACAGATAAGATTGCGCTTAAAAAAATAAAAAATTTGATAATCAACTAATTTCCAGGTGGTGGTAATGTACCGGCCAGTGGTTCCAAATGGGGGATCGATTTACTATAACGTTGTATGAAAAACTGAGCACACCTCCTACAATTGTTTAAATATTGAAATTTTTTGTAATTATTTTTGTCATTATTGAAAAAAGTAAAATAAATGAAAAGCAACAAATTTAAAGGCGGTGGTAGTCTCCTTCAGGTCCGCCGTCGAATTTAATTTCCAACCAAGGGAGTTTCATCCGCTGTTAGACAAATACTCTTGAAAAGCTTCCGATCAATCTCTTCCCACTTCAACTAAGGGTTAATAGAATGGAAAACTTGTACCTTTAGTTTTAGTTGGCAACTTGACTAGGAGAAGGACACTTCTGAATTCAAAACAGGATGAATGCGGGGTCAACAAGTTCAACATGTAAAATTGCGTCGTAAGTATAATTATAAAATGTGTAGTCTTACAAAATTTGTTTATTTATTTTTTTTTTTTTTAGTCCACGTTTAATTAATTGGTTCTTGTTAATTCAATATTGTTTTCGCTGTAGTCACGTGAGTTGTACAGCTCTCGTCTTGAATGATTATTCATCCTAATTACATTCATTGTATTAGATCCTGAATAGGAGCCGCTGTGTGAATCACTCAAACAACTTTATGGGAAATTTATTCTGCATAACCAACGGCAAAAAAACATTCGCATATGTAAACTTCTTTATAAACGGAACTTTGTCTGTGTGTGTATCTGTTACCTATAGGCTCCGAAACGGCTGAACCGATTTTCTTGAAAATTTACACAGTTGTACTCTAAGCATTTACGAGTGTTCTTAACTAGGTTTTGTGTCGAGGTACCCCTGATAAATATTGAAAATCGATAATTTAAAAAATCGGGTTATAGAAGGAGTTGTCCGATTTTAATCAAATTTGATACACTTATAGACAAAGACATAAGAAACGATATTCAGAAGTTTCAAGGTTGCAGTTCTTACAATAGTACAGAAAATCGATAATATATATATATATATATATATATATATATATATATATATATATAAGGCAAGATGTTTGTGTGTGTATCTGTTTATCTGCCTGTATGTCTGTATTTTTTTTCAGCCCTTTTATTTTAGTTTTTATTTCAGGTTTGGCTCTAAGTAGGCATAATTGTAGTCCTTAGTCTCAGTCATGATACCATTTACTCAGAGGACTTATTTAGCCTTCAACATTCAGTTTACGACGAAAAAAAAAACTTATTTGATATCGATACCAGGAAATCAAAGTTTGACTTACATCCATTCATTTTTCTTTCAGTCTACAGTTTCGCTTTAACCGAAAACAACTATTGCTTTTTAGTCTTTCGTGCCAACGTCAAAGAGTCTGAGCTCCAGGACCATGGATTAGTTTTAAAGCTTTCATTACACCCAAGCAACGCCGAGCTATACTGCTAGTAACAAAAATAAAAACTATATCAAATTTGAGACCAAGAAAAAATTTGGACGCCGTATTTATGCTTCACTGTTTTTTTTTGTTTTTGTTTTTGTTTTTGTTTTTGTTTTTTTATATTTTTTAATCATTTCACCCCAAGCAAGGCATTCCACTGCCACTATTGCGCAGGGGGTTACATAGGGGAAAGTGATAAGAAAGAATGTTTAGAAATAGGAAATGTCCGAAGGAGGGTGATAGACGGATGAGGATACCGAGGATGGGGGTTGGGTCGATGGGAAGAATGTCTGAAAGAATGAATGCAAGTTAGTATGATAAGAGGTGTCTACTGACCTTACATTTAAATTCCTGGATATCGTAGCTGTCGCGCAAGCAAGTATATGGAAGGGAAAAGTGCGAAAAAAGAAGTGCGAGTAGAAATTGCAGTTACATTTTGTCGGTTTCACTTTAAAAGGGTGGACCTAGTTGCTAATCTAGTATCTCGTTCAAATTCATACCTAGGAGGCACTAGTGATTTAAGTTCATCGGAACAGAAGCCGTGAAAGTATTTATAGAAGAGGCACAGGGAAGCCACATCACGCCTGTGAGAGAGTGACTGCAGCTGAGCTGCCAAGTCGGTATCGATCAGATTACAGATTCTCCGTTGTATTTTGTCAAGAACCCAAAGGAGAATAGCAGGAGCACCCTACTAGATGTGGCAGCAGTATTCAATACACGGGCGGATGGTAGATTTATATATGTGCAGGATGGATTCGGACGGGAAAAACTTCCAGGCCCTGCACAGAGAACCGACTTTCATAGCAGCGGATTTAGCAATGGATTCGATATAGTCATTCCACTTGAGGTCCGCTGAGAGTGTGAGTCCAATGAGGCGTTGTGTTTTACTCTCTGGGAGACAAGCCTGTTCCATGCTAATGGGAGGTAGGAGCAGTTGTCTATGATGGTTAATTGATAACAGCTTCGTTTTGGAAGCATTAAAATTTACGAGCCATTTCTTACTCCATTCCACCATGGATTGGATGTCCTTCTCAAGCTCAGCAGCGAGGTTCGCTTTGTCGCCCACACCAGATTTTTGATCGAGGCGAGAGTAAACTGTGGTGTCATTGGCGGATATGCCGACTTGCACTGTGCAACAAAAATGCAAATACGTAAGCGAACTATGTCCCTGTTATTTTTTTTTGCATGACAAAATGTTGTGCTTTTTAATCAAATCAAAAACTGTGTCTGCAGATTTGAAGTCAGCCTTAAACCTAAAATCAGCCTTAAACCTAAAGTCAGCCTTAAACCTTAAGTCAGCCTTAAAACCAATCTCTCACGAATCTTATTCCTAAGGCTCAGCAATATCTGATCAGGCGTCTCGGCTTCAGTCTCTTTCCCATCGCCTGTGCCTTTTCTATGAATGCTTATGACCATAAGTCCCATGCCAACAGTTTCTTTTCTTGCACTTCCCGCTTGTGGAACTCTCTTCCATATCCATGCTTTCCATCCAACTTTGATCTTCAAAAATCTAATGCAATGCCAATACTTTTCTACTGTCCTTCTCATTACTCTTCTTTTGTTCTCGATCCTTAGTAACGTTTCTGTTTTCAAATTCGTTTAAACTCTGAGAGCAGCCAGAAATTAGACATAGGGAATTTAACACTCACAGGAAATATTAAAGGCAATAGAAGCAGAGAGAAACAGCTAGTAACCTACTTAACGAGTCTGAGTGAATGGATAGCAAAATACGAACAAAGAAGGAATGCAGAGGATCAAAAGTTACTTAGAGCAACAAGAGGACTTGGAGAATTTAACACTTACAGGACATACTGAAGACAAGAGAAGCAGAGGGAAATAGCGAGTAACCTACTTAACGAATTTGAGGGAATGGATAGCAGAACACGGACAAAGAGGGGCGGTAAACGTTCAAAAGTTACTTAGAGCAACAAGAAAGAGGGCGAGGAGAATTTAACACTCATAAGACATATTGAAAGCAATAGAAGGAGAGGAAACAGCGAGTAACCTACTTAACGAGTTTGAGTGAATGGATAGCAGAACAAAGACAAAGAAGGAAGGTAAAGTGTCAAAAGTCACTTAGAACAACAAGAAAGAGGGCATGGAGAATTTAATACTCACAAGACATATTGAAGGCAAGAGAAGTAGAGGAAAACAGCTAGTAACCAACTTAACGAGTTTGAATGGATAGCAGAACAAGGACAATGAGGGGCGGTAAGGGTTAAAAAGTTACTTCGATCAACAAGAAAGAGGGCATGGAGAATTTAACACTCATAAAGCACAGTGAAGACAATAGAAGCAGAGGGAAACAGCTAGTAAACTACTTAACGAGTATGAGGGAAGGGATACCAGAACAAGGACAAAGAGGGGCGGTAAACGTTTGAAAATTACCTCGAGCAACAAGAAAGAGGGCATGGAGAATTTAACACTCACAGAGTATAGTGAAGGCAAGAGAAACAGAGGGAAACAACGAGTAACCTACTTAACGATTTTGAGTGAATGAATAGCAAAATACGGGCAAAGAACTCATGGCAGATGTTGAAAGGTGACTTCGAGAAACCTAATCCATGACGTTGTTAAGAGCCATGATCTTTTAAATCCTTGGAGGGCTCAGCAAGTTATAGGAAACCAACTGTAGTAGGATTATTCTTTGATATCAAATGACCGTCTGAAGAAGAAAGATAGATATCACATAACAATCCAGTATTCTTTTCTTTTGTTTCCAATGACATTTTCCTGTCTCTTAATACTCTGCTTAGTTTTTGTAATGCATCTTGGGCCATCTCAATTCGCCTTTGGATCTCAGTGCTGCACTTTCTGTTAGAACACTTTTCAGATATTACACTACGCCTCCTCGGACTTACCCTGTCCTCAGACCTCAAATGGAACCACTATATTGAATCCATAGCAAAATCTACTGCTAAGAAGATTGGGTCACTATGTCGATCCAGGATGTTTTTTCCACCTGAATCCATCCTGCATATATACAAATCAACCATCCTTCCGTGCATGGAGTACTGCTGCCATTTATGGTCAGGTGCCCCTGCCGTTCTCCTCAGTGTTCTTGACAAGCTCCAAAGGAGAGTCTGTAATGTGATAGGTACTGATCTGGCGACTCGACTGCAGCCACTTCACCATCGTCGAAATGTGGCCTTCCTTTGTCTCTTCTACAAATACTTTCATGGTTTCTGCTCGGATGAGCTTAAGTCACTGATGCCTCCTCAACAGGTGTTTACTCGTGCAACCAGACTGGCAACTGGGTCCCACCCATTCACAGTCAAGTTAGCCAAATGCAGACGACAATTCTACTCCTGCAGCTTCCTCTCTCGCACTTCCCGCCTGTGGAACTCACTCCCGTATTCTTGCTTTCCTGACGGCTACAACCTCCAGAAATTTAAATGCAAAGTCAATACTCATCTATTAACCACTGGCCTCTAGCTCTCTCCCCTCCCTTGTATAACCTTCCCTTTCTCCACCTATGTATCTGTCATCGCACCTGCTTTCTCAGCTTTCTATTGTTCCTTTCTAACTAGTTTGTACTCCTCACTCTTTTTTAATTAATCTTGTTACATTTATGTAACCCCCTGCACATCAGTGGCGTTTCCGCCTTGCTCGGGGTGAAATGATTAAAAAAAAAAAAAAAAATTTAAAACCCTGCAATGCTTGATTTTAGTATCCCCGATCAATAATTGACATTTGGGCTCTTCTTTTTGCTGATGACTATGTATTCTGTCTTCTTGTAGTTTAGGCTTAGTTCTTTCTTCTTGGTTTTTATTACTCCTTCTATAGGAGTAATAAAAATACTCCTTCTATAGGAGCTTTCATAGTTACCTGTCGTGTCTGCTATCAGCATTGTGTCATCCGCATATCTTATATTGCTATGATTGTGGCTGCCAATGATGCATTCTGGTAGGATTTCTAGTTCTCTCAGAATAGGCTCACTGTATATGGTGAATAAATCCGGTGAGAAGATACATCCTTGTCTTACACGCCTATTTTTATATCTAATAAACTTATTTTCTGTCTTTATGCTGGCGGTTTTTTTTTTTAATAATCATATTGCCCCAAGCAAGGCATTTTGCCACAGATTTGCAGGGGATTACATAGGAAAATAAAAGAAGAATGAATATGGCCATCAAATAAGGGATCAGTTCATATATTGACTGTAATGTAGAATTGATCCCCCACTTTATATCCACATTATATTTATTTATTAATTAATTTTTTTTTTATAATCATATCGCTCCAAGCAAGGTATTTTACTCCCACTGTTTTCCAGGGGGTTACATAGGAGGAAAGTTATAAGAAAGAGTGACAGGTTATAGGGGGTATCAGGAAGTGGATAAGAGAAGGATGAGAGTGGAGTGGACGGAGAAAGAAATATGAGAGATAGGATGCAGGTTAATGTGATAGGAGAAGACTATTGACTTTATATTTAAATTCTTGGATATTGTAGCTGCCAGGGAAGCAAGTAAACGGAAGGGAATTCCACAGGCGGGAAGTGCGAGAAAAAATGCTGTTGGAGTAGAATTTGCAATTACATTTTATTAGTTTCACAGTAAAATGGTAGGACCTAGTTGCTAATCTTGTGGCTCGAGTAAATTCATTTATAAGGGGCACCAGTGAAAAAATTCATCGAAGCAAAGCCGTGAAAGTATTTGTAGAAAAGACACAGGGAAGCCACATTGCACCGATTTGCTGCCATTATAGATTCTTGATTATTCTAATGTCTTTCTTGATTATTCGAACATGTCAAGGTTGCTGAGCTACTCTAACAGATCTTTCTTGCGTACATTGCGTAATCTATAAAACACGGGTACACGTCCTCCTGCATTTGTATTGCTCTTTCTAATAACATTCTGAGCATATCGCTTTCCTCGTTTCGGTGTCTTTGATGAACCCGCAAAGTTCTGGTCTTATCACCGGTCTGATTCTGCTGCTCGTTTTATTCGGATAATGAATTTTTTTATATGCGTTGTGGTGCAGTGGATATCGGCTCGGAACGAGAAATCGGGAAGCCGAGTTCGAATTCCAGCCGAATTCATTACATTCACTTACGCACAAATACCCTTGGGAAAGGTATTACTCTGTCTCTTCCCTCCAGTTATGGACTAAATAATAGGACAAATTGGGTTCTATAGCCTTGGCTGGCAACCAGTCCACCGCAGAAAGTAATGGAAACCTACTGCGGGATAATCTTCTGCCCAGTCAGTCATGTCTCTTTCGAGACATGATCGCCCAAGCGTGTATCACATACGGCACTAAATGACTGACTGAATATAATAGTTAAAAATATGATTAAGGCTTCTACTAGGCATAAAGTGGGGGATCAGTTTTATATTGTTATGAAATCATAAACTGATCCCCATTAATTACTACTTAATAACATAATACTTCCCCCATTTGCTAAGAGTCAAATAACAGGACAGATTGGGTTTTATAGCCTTGGCTGGCAACCAGTCTACTGCAGAATGTAATGGCAATCTACTGCGGGATAATCTTCTGCCCAGTCAGTTATGTCTCTTTCGAGACATGATCGCCCATCCACTTTAAAAGGGCCAAATCAGACCATCGTAGAGTATTTTAGTCATGCCGAGGCTGGAACTGTCCAGTCCTCACTTTTTAACTTTGATAGAGTTCAAAAATGCCTACGCGGCCTTGTAGATGATGAATTATTTTCTACTCCACAAACTCTTTCCCCACAGACGAGGCATCGTAATCCTCTCGCTAGTCATTCGCTATTTCCATCACAAATTTTCTGACGAGTTACATTCCGTCGTTCCACCAGTCCATGCGTTCGACGTTAAAAGCCGACAAACCACGTTTACTGGGATTAATCATCGCCATTATTTAATACAATCATTTGCATTTGTAAGGAGGAAGTTCCACTTAAATAGCTTCTTCCTAAGAACCGTTACTCTTTCTAATATACTGCCGAGAGGATATTTTCCCGATTAATGCAATCTTAACCTTTTCAGATATAAGGCTAACTGATATCTCTCTTACATAACTTCCTAAGCTGCACCTCTCATACCCTTCCTATGTTTATACAACAACATTCAATAACACTCTACCGCGAGTGGCTCTTTGTTGACCATTGCGAAAAAATATATAAATATTTACCTTATATGCTATGTGCGCATCTCACAATCAAATGTCCGATTCTTCTTTTTCTATATGCCCTGCCTCTTCAGGACGTAGACGATCATGGCTTTCCATGTCTCCCTACCCCTGGTGGCTCTGAGCACGCCTTCTCCTGTTACACCATGCAACCCTCGTTCCATCATCCACCTGATCAGGTCCTTCAAATATGTTATCAGTTGATTTCCCCTGTCTCTTTTTCCCTCTATCTGGCCTGTTAGTATCAGATTCTCCAAACCTTCCTCCCTCATTGCATGTCTCAGGAACTTCAGCTATCTCTTCCGGATGCTCAGTATTAATTTCCTTTTCGTTTCCATCCTTATCATAACCTCATCATTGCTCAAATGCTCGATCCATGATATTCGCAGCATCCTTCTGTAGAACCACATTTCAGTTGCTTCAAGTTTTTCCTTCATCTTTGATTATATTGTCCCGCATTCACTGCCATATTGAAGAACTGACAGCACATAGCAATCCAGTACTCCTTTCTTTGATTTTAGCGAAATTGTCCTGTTTCTTAATACTCTCCTCAGCTCCTAGAATTCATCCTTGTCCTTTTGGATCTCAGGAATATAAATGTATAGAAACTGTTGTGGTCATAAAGTGAGGGGTTGTTTTATATATTGATTGTAGTATGGAATTGATCCCCCACTTTATATCCAGTATGTTTTTGTAAAACATCATTTCAGTTGCTTCAAGTTTTTCCTTCATCTTTGATTATATTGTCCAACATTCACTGCCATATTGAAGAACTGACAACACACTACAATCCAGTACTCTCTTCTTTGTTTCTAGCAAAATTGTCCTGTTCGATTACAGATCTAAATTCAGACTGGGAATCAGCTTACTTGATTTGGTTTTGTACATTGTCATTTTTTTTTATTCATTTGCGGCTTACAAGATTCATTTATGGCTTTACGTGTTGTTTAAAGCCATGATTTTTTTACATTGTTACATTTTATTTTTTGTATAATAACTATTTAGAGATAGAAATCTTACCAATTAACCCACAGCTAGGGGAGACGAGGTGGATTCATACCTTTTCCAAAAGTATTTGTACAAAAGTGAATATTACGAACTCAACTCGCATTGGAACTCGGCACTCGGATTAATAATTCTCAGGCATTATCCATTACACCACCTGCACATCAAAGCTTACGGTACCCGGTATTGCTTAACTTGCTGGTCATGCGAAAACTAGTGTTCCAACGGAATATTGAATCTATGAAAGGTATACGATTACTTCGAACAGGTAGTGTTCCTAATTAGATCAATTTCTAAAATAAAATATTTGATGGTGTGATAGTTTATTATGCAACTCGAGGATTCTTCATGATATCATATAATAATTCTGCTTGTTCCTTCCTTAGTTAGTTACTTAGTTCCTCCGTCCGTTACGCCACTGAAGAAAGATAACACACTTACTCTCAACACGAGCTTTTCCTTCCCCTCTATCATTTTATAAACGCTACTCTCCTCAGCCTTTCTCTTACCTTTGCCAAACGGAAGGGTAGTAAAGAATGAGTTGAATACAGCGATAAAAATTATGTAATAATTCTGCTTGTTTTTTCTTTAGTTAGTTACTTCGTTTCTCCGTCCGTTACGCCACTGAAGAGAGATAACACACTTACTCTCTACACCAGCTTTTCCTTCCCCTCTATCTTTTTATAAACGCTACTCTCCTCAGCCTTTCTCTCACCTTTACCAAAAGGAAGGGTAATAAAGTGTGAGAGAGTGGGAGGAGCGAGCCTATAGCATTACCCTAGCAGTAGCAGCTTAAGCTGGGGGTTGTAGCAATATTTGTGTGTGTGTGTATATGTGTGTGTACTGTACAATATAGTAAAAATAGGTAGGTTTGTTGTCGTATCTCGCGACCTAATAACAAAATTTCTGGCCTCTACACCTTTGGCCATTACTCAGTTGGTCTTTTCTGTTTCCAATGGACAAAGGAGCCATGATTTTTCGGTAATAAAAAAAAATTCTCTTTCAAAATCTTTCACAAAATAGCGTACAGTATTTTGGTTATGGTCTGTGCATACACCACTTAATATCATATAAGATTACAGTAAAGTAGCTTCTATGGACATTACGTTTATAGATATTTTAATAAAATTACACTCTGTGTTATCGTTATTTTATTATCCAATACCTTCATGTTTGAAGACGTTACTATCATTTTTAGTATGACAAATAAAAATTTTTCCAGGAAATCATAATTATCCTTCCGTGGAAATTCCACGGGTTCCGCTAGTTTTACATAAATATATATAATAGTACGAGGGTAAGTAAACAATTATCCACACTTTTACCATAGCATATCTTGTAGCTCTGTCTTCTGCTCATGCGTGCTTATAGTTGGTACGATTGTGGTCACTTCGGTGTTCGCACGGGAACCACTGTTTTAACATGATATGGCCATAAGCCCATATTTGTTTTGGTAGAAAGCAGTAGTTATTTTCGTTGCTGTTATTTTTCTCTTTTAATTTAACACATAAGTCTTTATTTTTAATAAATTTCCAGAAGGTTCTAGTATTTAAATTTCATTTGCTTTCATTTCTTTTACAGAATGCTTCAACTGTACGACATTAGAAGCATTGAAAGAACGGATAAATGATCTAGAAAGTAAGGTAAAGTATTCAATTTTTTGCTATAGCACAAGTTGGAAGGCCAAAGATAAATAATGTTAAATCATGGCTGTAATTTTATGGCACATTAAATCTTATAGGAATATCTTGTATTAACGAATAAGTTTTTTTTTTTTTTTAGCAAATATTTATTTCTACTCAATAGTATATCCTTATTCGTAACAAAGAAATTTCGCCGTGCGGGAATAAAGCAAATATTTAATCTCTGCGAAGCAATGTCATAAAAATATTAGGTTGTGTCAGATTATTTCTGGTTGTTTACCAGCTTTATTCTTCAAAATATAAAATACAATCGCATTTTATTCAAATATATATTCAACATTACTTGTGTAGCGGATAAGAAATTAATTAAAATCAACCTTCTTCTTCACTTTTACAAAAATTCACAATGACGTGTGAAATCCTGTTTTTTCCCAAATAGAAAAAGGATTGACCATCTGCTTAAAGAAAAAATCGAACCCAGCATTCACAATTGGTGTTAAATTGATTTTTGACCAAACGGAGCGACTTGCAAGACTTGAGGACTTCGCGGGTCACTGCGAAAATCTAATGACAATAAAAGGGATCCGATCAGCGTCATTGAGTCAGTCAGGGGATGGAAGCTGCAAAGACGACAAGCTAAAATGTAACGAGAGAAGCTTCAAGCTGACCCAGACATTTGTCCTCTTTCTTTTTCTTTCTACTGATTCCTTTTACTTCTACTTTTCCATCCAAAGACATTCCTACAGAAGACATACATACATACATACATACATACATACATACATACATACATACATACGCATTTACTCTTTTAACAATTACTGCTGTGACCATTTTCTACAAATCTTGATACCCTTAACTCAACTTTATCATTGAACACGAACTCTACTCTTAACTTCTTAATAATGTTTCTAATTGAACATTAACTTCTACAACATGTGTTATTCTTTCCTTTTAAAACTCGTGCCAATTAGCATAAAATGACAGAGGTCGAAGAATATTCCTTTCTTGGACCAAACTTGCGAGAGGAGAGGACGCAGCTGACGAAACGACAAATTGTCTAGCGTGGGTCTATGCACGCATTCATCACAACACAGCAGCCCGACAAGCAAAACATCTTGGGCGCTTTGGCTCTGGTAAGTGTGA
Source organism: Ascarosepion bandense (assembly GCA_037127315.1). Classification (NCBI taxonomy): domain Eukaryota; kingdom Metazoa; phylum Mollusca; class Cephalopoda; order Sepiida; family Sepiidae; genus Ascarosepion; species Ascarosepion bandense. The sequence continues at coordinate 159,500 of JBBBDQ010001300.1, forward strand.
ATGTTTATCGTCACAAAGTGGTTCCACGCTCGTCTAAACTTTTCAATGAGATGCCTTGATGCCAGATGAAGTTTATCATCAAGCCCAGGACGACGCAGGTTTTGGTGTGAAAAAACTTTTCCATGAACTCTTGCATTTAGTTTTTACTCGAGGAACCTTGTCCCATAAAGAGTTTTGGATTGATCGGATAGATTAATATTCCGCTGGTTCAAGGTCAGGAGAATGATGAGCGTCTTGTTATACTTGCAGTTTGTTACGTTGCGTTGTCATGGAGAAAATGAAGATTTTTTTCTACGGACGAACGCACGGCACTTGTCGACCAAACTTTATGTGAGCACGTTCTAGCTGCTGAACACGTAAGCGAGCATTTGGTGTTTCATTGCGTTTAAAAACTTTAAATGAATAAGACCTCGACGATTCACACACAACATTACTTCTTCACCACAAAGCTTAGCTTTTGCGGTCAGTGATGTAAATTTATCCTTGTCAATCCACTGTCTTTGTGATGAATATTATTGTATACAATCCACTTTTTATCACCTCTAATGATATTTTTAATCAACGGTTAGTTAGTATTATATATTCGTCATGACAACTAACTCCTAAAAACAGAAATTACACATAGCTCAACCTAATAACAGCAACAATCTTGGATGTGCCATTAGTCTACTTTGTAAGGATGTGTCTTCATGACATAGACAATCAGGGGTTTCCACAGATTCTTTTCTTTATTACGTGGGAAATGTCATTACTTTTTGGAAAAATAGTAAAGTGATTTACCGTTTTTTTGGAAAAATAGTAAAGTGATTTACCGTTACTGTCTCCACGATTTTGAATTCAGAATTCTCTTTTACCTAGACTGACTGGCATTCAAGGCTAGATCAGTCTATTCTAATATTTAAGCTATAGCTTGGAAGGAAAGAGAGATATATTTATGCCTTTCCCAAGGGCATTAGTGCGGCGTGAACGTAACAGATTCAGTTGGAACTGGGGCGCGGCCCGCCAATTCTGCATCTTGTGCTGATAACCTTTAAACTACATTAAAATTTAGTTTCAGCAGTTAAATTTCTTAATTGCAAATTATTTATAGAATTTAGCGTCTCAATATTTGTTGGATGAATCATGGTCAACAATCTCTTTTATTTCAGATGACCAACTCCTTGCCCAATGTCCATGTTAGCGGTTGTAACGATTGCAAAGAGGAATTAATCCCAAAGAAAAGAACCCGTTACTTGAAAGGTCAAAAAGGTGAATCCGGCCAAAAAGGTGAACGAGGGCCTCCGGGCCTGTCTGGCTTAAAAGGGATGAAAGGAGGAGAGAGGTCTCACCGGGCCAACTGGAATTCCAGGTCTACCCGGGGATTATCGCCTTAAGACTGGGGAGAGACAAATAGGAATTGTGGGTCCACCAGGGCCTAGAGGTCCACCTGGGCCTCAAGGACCAGCAGGATTGCCAGGTAGAGGTATGCCTGGTAGTGATGGGCTTCCAGGGCTACCAGGTTTGCCTGGAGAGCCAGGATTACCTGGAAAATTTATTCGAATGACAGAACCGCACAGTAAGTATTTATATATATATATATATATATATATATATATATATATATGTTGTAGATTCTTGTTTAGAAAACCACACAATATAATAATAACACAAAACACATATGAAAGGAAAAATGTAAGTATATTGAACAAAAGATATACAACCTCTACACGGTGGGTAGATTAAGGAATACTTGTTAGTAGGAGTCGGATATATAGAAAGAAGTCTGGGTAATAAGTCTATATTCTTGCTGACCAACGAGCGGCGGTTCAACTGCTCTGACAATCACTACAACTCTAACAACAACAACAACAACCCTCTAACACACATCACAGACACCCTTTTTCTCTGTAGGCAGGATTATAAGTACACCTTGAACGAGTAAATTGAGTGTGTAAAAAGGGGCGCTCCCCAACAATATATATATATATATATATGCAAGATTTGTTAAAAATGATAGTAAAGGTGCTATGGTTGAGTTTTTTATATAATTTTTCATGTGGTATCATATTTTTTCTTTTTCAGAACAAAAATTCTAAACAATTTTTGTTCTGAAAAGAAAAAATATGATACCACATGAAAAATTATATAAAAAACTCAACCATAGCAAATGTTCAAATGTTTTATCTGTCTAAGCGTTTTCGATTATACTTTTAACCATTATCAAGGATGCATTTTATTTTACATTCAACGGAATATATGGATAGTTTAAACAGGGAACAAAGGATGAGCCTCTTCGCCTGTTCAATAGACGAGGGTGGTGTGTGAACCGGGCGATAGTTTAGTCTATCTACTCCAATTGAAAAAAAAAATAGAGCGAAAAGATTGGAAAAGAGAAAGCCAGAAACCACATCCTAAATAGGGAACAAGGGATGAGTCTCTACACCCGTTCAATAGACGTGGGTGGAGTGTGAACCGGGCGATAGTTTAGTCTATCTACTCCAATTGAAAAAAAAATAGAGCGAAAAGATTGGAAAAGAGAAAGCCAGAAACCACATCCTAAATAGGGAACAAGGGATGAGCCTCTTCACCTGTTCAATAGACGTGGGTGGAGTGTGAACCGGGCGATAGTTTAGTCTATCTACTCCAATTGAAAAATAAAGAAAAAGGAGTGTAAAGATTGGAAAAGAGAAAGCCGGAAACCACATCCTAAACAGAGAACAAGGGATGAACCTCTTAACCTGTTCACTAGACGTGAGATAATCTAGAAAGAAACCTCTAAATGTCACTGCCCCAGACCTTCGTCAGTGTCGGTAATATAGATGTGATTTCTGCCTCAAAGTGGATCCGTCACCAAAAATCATGATCAACAGAAAGGGTGGAATATACGCAGGACAAAGCTGCCAACCTAATCTTGCACAAAGAGAATTTTAAGGGGAAGTTGGCGTATTCAGATTCTACTGTGAGAATAACATTTCGTATTCTGTAGACACCCATTTTTAATAAACTAGCAGTATAGCCCGGCGTGGCTCGGGTGTAATGAAAGCTTTAAAACTAGTCCATGGTCCTGGAGCTCAGGCTCAGCCTAAAGAATATTTGAAATAATAAAATAATTGCGACAATTTATCAATCGCACCTAGTATATATATACATACTAGCAGTATAGCCCGGCGTTGCTCGGGTGTAATGAAAGCTTTAAAACTAGTCCATGGTCCTGGAGCTCAGGCTCAGCCTAAAGAATATTTGAAATAATAAAATAATTGCGACAATTTATCAATCGCACTTAGAGTATATGTGTGCGTGTGTGTATATATATATATATATATATATATATATATATATATATATATATGTACCAGCAGTATAGCCCGGCGTTTCTCGGGTGTAATGAAAGCTTTAAAACTAATCCATGGTCCTGGAGATCCGACTCTTTAGACGTTGGCACGAAAGACTAAAAAGCAGTAGTCATTTCCAGTTAAAGCGAAACTGGAGACTGAAAGAAAAATGAATGGATGTAAGTCAAATTTTGATTTCCTTGTATCGATAATAAATTTCCTGCACTATTGTAAGAACTGCAACCTTGACACTTCTAAATATCGTTTCTTATGTCTTTGTCTATGAGTGTCAAATTTGATTAAAATCGGACCACTCCTTCTATAACCCTTTTTTTTCGATTATCGATTTTCGATATTTAACGGGGGTACATCACAAACCTATCTAAGAACACTCGCAGACGCTTATAATACAACTGCATAAATTTTCAAGAAAATCGGTTCTGTCGTTTCGGAGTCTATAGGTAACGGACACACACACACACACACACACACACACACACTCACACACACACACACACACACACACACAGACAGCGTTCCATTTATAAATAAGTTTAGATTAGATAGATGTTGAGTCATAGAAATGTTTACTTTTCTAAACCCGCTGAGCATTTTGTGGTAATGTTCATAGCTGATATTGCCAAGTATTGTCTTTTTGCTTTTTTTATTAATAATGCTTCGACAATGCGTTAATTTCGAACAATTTTTATATAATTGATGTTCTGAAAAAAAAGAAAATCACATAAAAAATTATAAAAAAAAAATAACCATAGTACTTTGCTTGTCATTTTTAATGAAACTTGGATAAAAGAGAAATTGCCTGCATATATATATATATATATATATATATATATATATATATATATATATATATATATATAGTATTGTAACTAAGTTGTTGAACTCGTAGGTTTTTTAACCTTTTGTTCATGCATTTACTTTTATAAAGGGTGCTCGACACAAATGTAAATCAACACGCAGACCAAAATAAAACTGGCAACCAAAACACAACCAAACCCAACAACGAAATCATGTGTAATTGTAAAAACCCTAGCAACTGCCCACTACAAAATAAATGTAAAACAAACTCAATAATCTATCAATGCAACATAACATCCATCGAAAATCCAACTATAAATAAAGTGTATATCGGATCAACTAAGAATACTTTTAAGCAGCGCTGGTACTTGCACCTAACCTCATTTAAAAGCAGCTTCTACCGAAACCAAACATCTCTTTCCACATACTTTTGGAAGCTCAAGGATTCAAAACAGAAACCCAAAGTAAAATGGAAAATCCTAGAAAAAATTAGAACTTGGCAACTCACTTAACGACATCTGCCCTTTATGTCTAAGTGAAAAACTACACATTCTTCAGTACCCAAACAGCAACGACTTATTAAACCGTAGAGACGAATTAGCAGTAATATGCAAACATCGCAAATATTTCTCGCTAAAATTTAAGTTAACAAAAAACACCCTAACCACGAAACCCCCCCCAAAAAAACAAAAGAAATACACATAACCAACCCTATAAATAAACAGAAAAAGAAAACAAACCCTATACAATACCAACAAAAAATAATGCAGTTGCAGCAGAATAGTAGATAAATAAATAAAAATATCGACACGATAAAAAACAAAAAAATAAAAAAACAAAAAAAGCACACACCCCAATACAAAATAACATAAATTAAATTAAGAAGAAACCAACCCCAAAACAAAACAACACCTACCAACCCCTAAATTAAATAACAACACTCAAGGCGCCAGCCGCCTAAACCCTCTCAAGATAAATAGATTAACCTATCCTGAACTCAGCCCCAAACAAACACTTAACCCTAAGACCTTAAAAAGGTCAACAGAACTCAAAATACAGACTAACCCCTCTAACACCCCCCCCCCAAAAAAAAACAAATCCAACACAAATAAACCGGCTTTTCAACTAGATAATTCTCATTTCTAAAAAACCACCTGAAGATGAAGCCAACAACATAATGGGCTGGCTTCGAAACATGAAAATGTTTGTGTAGTGATACTATGAATTCATAAAAAACATTGTAACAACCATTACACTATATATATATATATATATATATATATATATATATAGTCATCCGCAGATAGATCTGTTTCGCTGTATCACAGCTCATCAGTACGGTTAGACATCCGATTGCTTTTTACCCAGGATTGAAACCCCACCGAATTGGCGTTAGTCGGCGATTCTACCTCTGAGATATGGGCGCTCGGTAGAAGGAGATAGACTTTATATATATAGGGTGATTGAAAAGTAACTCCCAATTCTAAAATATTTATAAATATTTATGATTTATTTATCATATAATAATTCTGCTTGTTCCTTCCTTAGTTAGTTACTTAGTGACTTAGTTCCTCTGTCCGTTACGCTACTGAAGAGAGATAACACATTTACTCTCTACACAAGCTTTTCCTTCCCCTCTATCTTTCTATAAACGCTACTCTCCTCAGCCTTTCTCTCACCTTTGCCAAACGGAAGGGTAGTAAAGAGTGAGTTGAATACAGCGATAAAAATCATGTAATAATTCTGCTTGTTTTTTCTTTAGTTAGTTACTTCGTTTCTCCGTCCGTTACGCCACTGAAGAAAGATAACGCACTTACTCTCTACACCAGTTTTTCCTTCCCCTCTATATTTTTATAATCTATAAACGCTACTCTCCTTAGCCTTTCTCTCAGCTTTACCAAACGGAAGGGTAATAAAGTGTGAGAGGGTAGGAGTTGAGAGCCTATAGCATTACCCTAGCAGTAGCAGCTTAAGCTGGTGGTTGTAGTAGTATCTGTGTGTGTGTGTGTGCATGTGTGTGTACTGTACAATATAGTAAAAATAGGTAGGTTTGTTGTCGTATTGGTGACCTCATAACAAAATTTCTGGCCTCTACACCCTTGGCCATTACTCAGTTGGACTTTTCTATTTACGATGGACACTGTAGCCATGATTTTTCAGTAATAAAAAAAGAACATTTTCTCTTTTGAAATCTTTCACAAAATAGCGTACAGTATTTTGGTTATGGTCTGTGCATACGCCGCTTAATATAAGATTACAGTAAAGTAGCTTCTATGGACATTACTTTTATAGATATTTTAATAAAATTACACTCTGTGTTATCGTTATTTTATTATCCAATACCTTTATGCTTGAAGACGTTACTATCATTTGAAGTATGACAAAGTAAAATTTTTCCAGGAAATCATAATTATCCTTCCGTGTAAATTCCACGGGTTCCATTAGTTGGCTATTACTCAGTTGGTCTTTTCTGTTTACGATGGACACAGGAGCCATGATTTTTTAGTAATAAAAAAAAAACATTTTCTCTTTCAAAATCTCTCACAAAATAGCGTACAGTATTTTGGTTATGGTCTGTGCTTACGCCACTTAATATAAGATTGCAGTAAAGTAGCTTCTATGGACATTACTTTTATAGATATTTTAATAAAATTACACTCTGTGTTAACGTTATTTTATTATCCAATATCTTTACATTTGAAGACGTTACTATCATTTGTCGTATGACAAAGTAAAATTTTTCCAGGAAATCATAATTATCCTTCTGTGGAAATTCCATGGGTTCCGCTAGTTAACTATAATTCTTCCAAGAAATTAATATGAGAGGAAAGTGTTTAGCATGAGGTTTTATTTAAAATTCGATATGGGCACCCAATTTCAGTACCAGCTTTTTGGGCAGCCCACGCGTCAACTGATTTCACCAGGAATTCTTGTGGTGTATAAGACATAACTTCTTGTATTCACCCTTCAAGTTCTTTCAAAGTTTTGGTTTGGCATATAAGACTTGTTTCTTTAACCAACCCCCCACCCGCCCCCAAAAAAAAGTCACACGGTGTTAAGTCAGGACTTCACTTATACATAAAATAGGGAATTACTTCCTAATCACCCACTATATATAGTTGGCAAACAGTTTTCTTTTCAACGTTGTTAATGTTTACTATTAATAATTTTGTTCTTTAGGTATTTTTAGTTTGGTTAATTCTACTTTAAGGCGATGAAAAATGATTTAGCAGAAGCAAAAATCTTTTTAAAACTGCGATAAATCTATTAAGATTTGCATTTTAGTAGTTTTATCTCCTTTTTAAAAAACGGTTAAAGAGGATTAAAGAGGATTATGGTGGCTAAAGGAAACTAAAAAATGTTGGGGGTGAGAAGGGATAATAAAAAGAAAAGTGTTCAAACAAGCAGAAGATGGCGACTGATGATTCATTTCTATTTTTGAAAATCAAATTTGACTGGAAAGCAAGAAACTGAAAGAGAGTTCCATGATTGGGACATATAAAAGAAACCATTAAAATAGGACTTACTGTTTAATTTAGTAATTTCGAAATAAAATCATAAGACTTAGCCACCAATCTAGAACTACATGTAAATTTATGAAGTTGAAATCTCATTTAGGTAAATTCACCAAAACAATTACCATGGAAATATCTGTCTATATTTCTGTGATGAGCTTTAGTAACTATTTACAGTATTTACATCGTTCTAACTAAATGGTTCAGATCAAAATTCAGATGTATATCACCTGAAAATAGTCGGAGCGTACAATGGTAATTGTCATGGGGGCATCACCCATTACAACGGGTTGAACTCTTTCTACGACTACATATACTTCCCCTCACAAGAGGTGGGAGCAGATCAGCAGAAACAGAGTGAGATAGCCAAGACTGCTACCATACTACCATTGCGAGTCCCAGTTATAGTATTTTTTTTTTATAAGCGTTTCACCCCGAGCAAGGCATGTCACCTCCACTACTGTGCAGGGGGCTACGTAGAGTGGAGAAAGGCTGATTAAGTATAGGAAATAACAGAGGGTGGGTGATAGGCGGGTGAGGATACCGAGAATGAGGGTTGGGTAGATGAGAGTGTTGTGAGAATAGTTGGGAGTTAGTGTGATAGGAGGTGTCTATTGACCCTACATTTAAACACCTGGAGATTGTAACTGTCGGGAAAGCAGACTTGTGGAAGGGAGTTCCACAGGCGGGAAGCGCGAGAAAAGAAGCTGTTGGAGTAGAATTTACGGTTACATCTTATTTGTTTAACTGTAAAAGGGTGGGACCTAGTTGATAATCTAGTATCTCGTGTAAATTCGTGCTTAGGCGGCACCAGTGATCTAAGCTCATCGGAGCAGAAGCCATGAAAGTACTTGTAGAAGAGGCACAGGTAAGCTACATCACGCCGGTGTGAGAGCGGCTGCAGCCGGTCTGCCAAGTCAGTATCAACCACGTTACAGATCCTCCTTTGTATTTTGTCAAGAAGCCCAAGGAGAGCAGCAGGGGCACCCGACCAGATATGGCAGCAATATTCAATACACGGGCGGATGGTAGATTTGTATATGTGCAGAATAGTTTCAGGTGGGAAGAATTTCCGGGCCCTGCACAGGGAGCCCACTTTCATAGCAGCAGATTTGGCAATGGTTTCAATATAGTCATTCCATTTGAGGTCCGCCGAGAGTGTAAGGCCAAGGAGGCGTAGTATTTTACTCTCTGGGAGGCTAGCCTGTCCCATGCTAATGGGAGGTAGATGCGATTGTCTATGGTGGTTAGTTGATAACAGCTTTGTTTTGGAGGCATTTAAATTTACCAACCATTTCCTACCCCAGGTCACTACGGATTGGAGGTCCCTTTCAAGTGCGGCAGCGAGGTTCACTTTGTCGTCCAGACCTGGTTTCTGATCGATGCGGGAGTAGATTGTTGTGTCGTCGGCATACATGCCAACTTGGGATCTAATGGTGTCGGGGAGATCATTAATGTAGATCAGAAAGAGCGTGGGACCTAGGATAGAACCTTGAGGGACGCCCGCGTTCGTCTGGTAGTTTTGGGAGGCATGCCCATTTAATACCACCTTTAATGTGCGGTTAGAGAGGAAGGACTGGATGAGGTCAAACAGATGTCCAGTTATCCCATAGCTCCGCAGTTTGCACAAGAGGCCAGCATGCCAGACCCTGTCGAATGCTTTGGAGATATCCAAGGCAACGGTTCGGGCTTCACCATTCTTGTCGAGTGCCTGGTATATGTACTCGGTAATGGTCGTTAGCATATCAGCAGTAGACCTGGTGAAGCGAAACCCATACTGTTTGTCAGAGAGAAGCCCGTTGGTCATAAGGTGCTGAATCACCTCGGCGTTGATAATGGCTTCGAAAACTTTGCCAAAGATTGGAAGGAGACTAATAGGACGGTAATTGGCGGGGTCTGAGGGTTCACCAGAATTCTTAAATATAGGTACTACGTAGGAGGACTTCCAACAGGCAGGAAAGCAGGAAGCAGATAGGCAGAGGTTATAGAGTTTAGAGAGGACAGAGGAGAGTTCTGGGGCACATTTCTTCAGTACTATGACTGGGATTCCGTCACCGCCGCTCGCTTTGTGTGGGTCAAGTTGCGCTATTATCTTGGCGACCAGCGAGGGTGAAATGTGGACGTTATTTAGTTGAGCCTTAGTTCTGGGTGGGAAGTCTGGTGTAGGTATTCCTAACGAGTCCAGTGTCGAATTGGTTGAGAATCTACGGGCAAAGCATTCAGCCTTGTCGGCTGGGGAGGTGAGAACTTCAAATTCATTGATTAGTGGGGGTATTGAAGTCTTGTTCCTGCTGAGCACGCTTTTGCAGAGACGCCAGTAATCTTTGGAGCCAAACTTAGAGGATGCTATGCGTTGCCTAATTCTGGTAGCAAACGCCCTCTTGGCTTCGTTCAGTACTTTTTTACACTTGTTCCGTGCTGAGGTGAAAAGGCGCCTTCCTAACCAGTATTTATCGTTCTAACAGAGTTGCAAGTATTTGTATTTCGCTGTGTTTTATATATATTCGCTATTTCCTATTTTGGTTGTTGTTGTATTATTTCTTGCTGGACTCTTAACCGGGTCCACGACAGTAATAAAAATGAGGGCTATAGAACGAACGATGTAAATTGCCATGAAAATTCGCAGGGAAAATACGGAGGCGGGAAATATATAGAAACCGAGATGCAAAAAAAAAACAGCATTTGCTTAACGTTGTCTTTGTTAGCTGCGTAAAATGGATATAAATGATTATCTCCATCATTTATTCTCTCTCTACCTATTGAACAGGTGAAGAGGCTCGTCCCTTGTTTCCTGTTTAGGATGTGTTTTCCGGTTTTCTCTTTTCTAATCTTTTCACTCTTACGTAGCCCCCTGCGCATCAGTGGCGTTTTCGCCTTGCTTGGAGTGATATGATTAAAATATATATATATATATATATATGCGTGTGTGTCACCCTTTGTACACCCAATGGTGTGTAGGGCAGTAACTTTTTGTTACTGTTTCCATATGGGGCAGGGTTGTTAGCTCTGCGCCCAACCCCCAAACCTGGAGGACCAGTGGACCATTCTTGGTCCTTACGTTTACAGCACCTGGTATTCCCAAATGGTCACCCATCTAAGTACTGACCAGGCTCGATGTTGCTTAGCTTCAATGATCGGACCAGAACGGGTGTATTCAACACGATATAGCCGTAGACATGTATATGTACATGTCTATGTGTATGTGTGTGTACAGTGTTAAATTGTAATGATGCTTAGTGCCGAAATTGCGGTTTTTTCAGTAGTTTACTGATGTAAAGGCATTTTTGGCAAGCATTGTTTTTGTCATAAAGTGCGCAATATCAAGAGAGAAATAGAGCGTTAATAGAATTAATATGGAGAGTTTTTTTCCTCGGTGTTGTTTCAGCCATTCCGACTTGCAAGTTGCATGAAGGCATTATTGTCATGTCTTCACAATAATTTTGTTTTTCTTTTTTTTTGTTTTGTTTTTTTGTTTTTTTTTTCTGCTCAACTTTCGGACACATATATATATATATATATATATATATATATATATATATATATATATATATATATATATATCCGATTGAATAAAGAACAAAGAAAAATTTACAATATCCAAAACATTAATTTAAAACAGTGCTTGATATATAATATAGAGCTGTGAATATTTATAATAAATTATATTTTAGAACATGTACAAATTTAAATAAAAAATATATAAAAAATATTATATTAAATATTATTTTATATTAAATTATTTTATATTAAATATTATTTTATATTAAATATTAAATATTATTTATTTAAATATTATTTATTTAAATATTAAATATTATTTTATATTGAATATTATTTTATATTAAATATTATTTTGTATTAAATATTATTTTATATTAAATAAAATTATATATAAAAATATATAAAATAATATAAAACAATATATATAAAAAATATATAAATATATATATATATATATATAAAAATTGCACATGCTCTAAAATATAATTTATAATATATATATATATATATATATATATATATATATATATATAGTACTGTGCAAAAGCATTAGGACAAGAACTATTTTATCTTTTATGAGGCATATTGACAGAAAATAAACAATTTAATTAAAGTAATTTTATTTGTTTTCCTCAACAAATTCTTTAACAAGAAAAAATACTTGTTACAAAATAAATTTAATATTTAGTATAATAGACTTTTGCTTTGAAATAGTAAAATAATTGCGACAATTACTAATCGCACCTAGTATATATATATATATATATATATATATATATATATATATATATATAGTACTGTGCAAAAGTATTAGGACAAGAACTATTTTATCTTTTATGAGGCATATTGACAGATAATAAACAATTTAATTAAAGCAATTTTATTTGATTTATTCGACAAATGCTTTAACAAGAAAAATACTTGTTACAGAATAAATTTAGTATTTAGTATAATAGCCTTTTGCTTTGTTCACAGCCTTCATTCTGTCAGGCATTGACATCACAAGCTTCTTCAATGTATCTAATGGTATCTCTTGTTATGCAGCTTGTATTTGTTCCCAAAATGTGTCTTGCGAAGTAACATTAGATTTATCAATTCGACAGGGGAGAATAAGAAAAACATCAGTCATATCCAAGGATAATAGAATAATGAGTAGTTTCAAAATAATTTCTTTTTATAGAAAATAGGAAAAATTAAATATAACTTCTTTTTAATACATTTCTTTTACACCTAGTTTTAAATAATCAAAATTTATTAGCATTTACTTGGCTTTTCACCCTGCATTTGAATTTCAGTGACGTTTTTAGGAAAATCACCCCTGTTCTAATACTTTTGCACACTACCAGTAGTGTGCAAAAGTGTTAGGACAGGGGTGATTTTAAACTTTATTTTGATGTCTCATAAAAGATAAAATAGTTCTCGTCCTAATACTTTTGCACAGTAATGTATATATATATATATATATATATATATATATATATATATTGATTAATTGATTGATTTATTGATTAGCTTTTGGTCATAATAAAATTAGACCAGTACATTAAAAAGTGTTCAACACAATTATATTGTATAACTTTTGAATACTCTTCATTTGTAAACGAGTTATTACGCGACAAATGTGGGAGCGTATGTTAATAGAAATCAGTGAGGATACACACACGAGTACACACACGGACACACACACGGACACACACACACACGGACACACACACACACACACACACACACACACACACACTCACACACACATACACACTGATACATATCTTCAGTTTTATTTCTTTAGATTTTGAAGCAAATTTGACCGAACACTCCCTGTTTATTTTGCATTTTTATTCCGTTTAATTGTGATTGATGTTTATTCTCATATTTTATTGAATTGTAAATTATTCTTTTTTTCTGCAGGAAACAAAACAGAAACTGTCAACGAAATCGAAGAGAAACTAAAGGTAAATATTTTTTGCTTTCTAATTTCGTTGTCTATTTGACAAACCATTTAATAGACACATGGAAACTATAAACAATTTGTCTCTATTTCTGAGATAAGGTAGTATTTTCACTATTTACATCAGCGATTCCCAAACTGGGGAAAATTTCCCCGGGGGGGGGTGGATTTGAAGTTACCAGGGGGGAGATAATTGCACTACCTACTAAATAAAAAAAATCTCAGATGGATTTTCTCATGTCTGAGAGAGAGAGAGAGAGAGAGAGAGAGATCTTGAAGAATCTCGGTCCTCATTCTGTGTTCCACAACCTACTTTTGTGAGTCAGGATTTTCTACTTTACTCACAATCAAGCCCAAAGCACGAAACCGACTGGAGGTGGAATGTGACATACGTTGCGTGCTTGCCAAAAGTAACCCTGATATTGATACACTGGTGCACAAGAAGCATCATCACCCTTCTCCCTAATTTAATTCTGAAGTAGAAGAGCAAACAAAAGTCCTTTTATTTGTTACTAACTGCTCTCTATGGCTATACTTAGTTGTTACTAACTGTTCTCTATCCACTTTACTCTGTAACTATAAGTTTATCAGTATATTTGTACATTTGAAAAATAAATTAGTAAATAGTCTCAGTGTGTTTTAACTGCTCTTTCTCTCATACACATGAAAGGGGAAATCTGGATGGTTGAACTGGGTGTAGGGGGAAATGACAAAAAAAGTTTGGGAACCACTGATTTACATTGTTCGGACTGTTGTCCTCATCTTTACTAGCATTTGTACGACACATTTACCAATGAATATAGACGTTGGTTAGTTTCAAAGAGTTGTGAGTTCAATACCTGGCTACAGCAGTGTTAAGCAAATAACAAAGAGAGTTGATTTCAATGGAGATAACTACGTGTCATCTGGAAGTGGCATTGCAAATGAAACGAGAAGGATCAACCCCAGTGATCGAAACAAAGAGTTCGGTTCAAAGTTTCTAGCACTTGAAGAAGTCCGGTGCATAAAAAAATGTCGTGAACATGGCAATAAAGATGAGGACAACAGTCTAGACATGGTAAACAATGTACAAACACAATATATTACTGAATCGCGTAGACTTTTCTAAGCCCGTTTTAGGACACATATCCGATTACTATTATATCATTTTTCATTATAAATCGATTTCTGCTATGGTCACACTACCTACCAAGTCTGCAGGAAAACCTAAGTCAGGTAGTAATATTTCAAAAATTTTAGTGGGGAGCTCAGTTTTTCGTACAACGTTATAGTAAATCGATCCTCCATTTTGGAACCACTCGCCGGTATGACATTCACCTCTAAATTGGTTGATTATCAATTTTTTTTTTACTTTTTCAGTTCAATCTTATCAATTAAACCCTAATCTTTCCGATTGACAAAAAATTTGTAAAAATTTCAACATTTAAATAATTTTAGTGGGCAGGGGGCTCAGTTTTTTATACAACCTTAGTAAATCGATCCTGTGCAATTAACTTTTTTGCTTGCGCATATTCACCAACTGAATCCTTTGCGAATTTTTTTAATAAAGCCATTCTTGGAGTTTCCGAAGATGGCATTGTAAGAACTAAAGAAAACTTGAAAAAGACAAAAACAAGAGCAACAACTCGTCCAAAAAAAAAACCAAAAAAAAAACCAAAGCGACCCCAATGCGAGTGGTTCCAAAATGGAGGATCGATTTACTATAACATTGTATGAGAAAGTGAGCACACCTAAAATTGTTTAAATATTGAAATTTTTTCAATTTTTTTTTTTTTTTTTTTTGTTATATTCGGAAATTTTATGTAATAACCGATAAAACTGCACTGAAAAAAGTAAAAAAAAAGAAATGAAAAAACAACAAATTTAAAGATGGTGGTAGTCTCCTTCAGGTCCGCCTCCTTTTCATTTTAGTTGTTTTTTATCATCGATAAATATTTAAAATAATTTCAAGCAAATTTTCTTTTATGAATTTTTTTTTGTAACTGAAATATATTAAGGGTCTTAAAACTGTTTTAAATCATGAATAAAGTTTTATTAGAGGATTGCTGCTGGTTTTAAGTTTAAACATGTAACCTGCTGTTATTTTTATCCCGCAAACATTATCGCGGACTCGATGTATAGCGGGTTATCTATTCTTTTCCGTTAGTAGTGGAGAGTCCGTTCTAGTGAAGGGTAGTTGTATACCGTTGCAGGTTAACGGAATTTGGCCTTGTTGTAGATAGCCCACTATAAGTCATAAAATGATTATAAATAAAGAAAGGCAAATTGAGTTGAAAAATAACTTTATATATCCACATATCGCCCGGTTCACACTCCACCCATGTCTTTTGAACAGGTTAAGAGGCTAATCCCTTGTTCCTTGTTTAGGATGTGGTTTCCGGCTTTATCTTTTCCAATCTTTTCACTATAATGTAGCCCCCTGCACATCAGTGGCGTTACTACCTTGCTCGGGGTGATACGATTAAAAAAAAATATCAATTAATGTTTTTACAATTGAAGTAATACATGAAGTATAGATCCAACGGAGGTTAAAATGTTCATGGCAATAAAATGCTGAAAGAGAATTAATGCTTAGGAATTTGGGAGCGTGTAAGTAAAGAATGTCTTTGATGTATTCGCTCCTTAGGTCAGTAAGTAGTTTTTGAGGCAGGGAAGAAGGAAAGAGGTAAGGGAGGCGAGCATAGTAAGCCGCTTGACTTGGTCAAGGGAGATACTAATTACTCATTTCTCCTCGAGTCGATCTGCTTGTCGATGCTTTCTGTATCCGGTTTTTATATCTTCTTTTTGGATCACAGCAGCTCATTTGGGATTTCACACTTGTATTTGGTTCTGGGCTTCCCATTGGTTGATAAATAAAAGTTGCGTAGGCTCGCGAACTGGAAATTTAATATTTAATTAATTTTTAGTTTTCAACCGGAACATCTGCGCGGAGCCGGCGGCGCAGCGATGACTTTTGGTCATTTGCTTTTTGGTCGTGAAAGCGCAACGATCCGGTACAATCGCTTTTGCTCGGTATCACCACATATGAGAGTCCAAGTAAAGATGAGTAGCACAAAACAGTATAAAACAAGCGGAAAATAATCGCATTTATAGATTAATTACAATTACAATGAAAGTAGAAAACATTTAAACACTGTCTATATTTCTGAAATAATGTAGCATTTACATTTTATATACTGTTCGAACTTTTGTCTTCATCTTTATTGCCATGTTTACGGCGTTTCGGATGTTGTACGCTCCAGCCTTCTTCAGATGCTAAGAATTTTGAACCGAATACTTTATTTCGATCACTGGGGTATATCATTCTAGATGGCCTCCTGAAGTGGCATCACACGTAGAATGAGAATTATATACCCCAGTGATCAAAGAAAGAATTCGGTATAAAATTACTAGCATCTAAAGAAGACCGAAGCGTACAACAGCCGAAACGTCGTAAACATGGTAATAAATATGAGGACAAAATTCCAAACAATCTAAAAAAAATTTTAGTTATTAAAAATAATAAATCGAGATTTTCTTTGGGGAACAATATTGACTTAATCAGTCAGTTAATTACCATACGCTTCGGCGATCATGTCTCTTTCGATCCATAACTGCCTAGGCAGAAAATTATCCCACAGTAGGTTGCCATTTAACAAAACAAGATCAGGAATTTAAATCATTTGGTGATGGGTTTATGGTGGCGTGGGTCTTTAGGATCAAAATGGACAACTGATTTACCCAAAACAAGAAGATTCATGAAGGAAATCAGAATTTGACGTACATCCATTCATTTTTCTTTCAGTTTACGGTTTCGCTTTAACTGGAAACAATTATTGCTTTTTTAGTCTTTCGTGCCAACGTCCAAAGAGTCTGAGCTCCAGGACCATGGGTTAGTTTTAAAGCTTTCATTACATCCGAGCAACGCAGGGCTATACTGCTAGTATATATATATATATATATATATATATATATATATATATATATATATATATGCGATTGGTAAATTGTCGCAATTATTTTATTTGGTGCGATTGGTAAATTGTCGCAGTTACTTTATTATTTCAAATATTCTTTAGGCTGAGTCTGAGCTCCAGGACCATGGATTAGTTTTAAAGATTTCATTACACCCGATTAACGCCGGTCTAGTTAGACTATAATTTAATATGAGGTGCTTTTTCCTCATTTTGAATCAATGTAATTAAAGGAATCTACAACTATAGTGATACTATCATTGTAATTCTGTACTCAATTCAAAGTCGAATATGTTTTTAAAAAAATTAAACCAATTCGGGTCGTAACCTTTATATCCTTCCTTTATCTTTGCCTGGTTTCCTTTACTTTGAAAACAAGACTTAAACTTTTAAAAAATGTCTTATTATTAAACCTCTACTAGTTGTGGACATGAGTTGAAAATATTCGATTGGTTGATAGACAGGAAAATGGTCAAAAGAAAAGACAGTGGTTGCTCAAATCTGCGAAGAAGAAGCATTTTTGAATATTTATTTGTTGCCAGTAATCTTTGAAAGCAAAGGGAGGTAACCATGGATTTTTAACAAAAGTTATCCAACTTAAAATAACTGACATATAGGGTTGTGAAATTAGAAAATTAAAAATACGGAACACTCTTAAAATCTCTCTCTCTCTCTCTCTATATATATATATATATATATATATATATATGCTGGATAGTTATACATCAGGTTAAATTAAATTTGACCAGTAAACAGTTGTATTAGAAAGTGCTCAATGGGTTTGAAAAGAGATGGATAGGTTGACGAAACCGTAAAAGTCGGAACCATGGTAGCGTAACCTGCTGATTTTCCCTATCTAAATACACACATACATACACACACATACACACACACACACACACACACACACACACATATATATATATGTGTGTGTGTGTGTGTGTGTGTATATATATATATATATATATATATATATATATATTAATGCATGTTTCATTAAATAATGCAGACAAGTTTTGTCTATTCATTTTATGTAAATTGTTTTCATATTCCCTGATAAGCTTAATAGCATTATTAAATGTAGAACGAAAATTACAATATTGATACATAATTTTTTTAATAATACAATTTTAAACTTTATTTTGATGCCTCATAAAAGATAAAATAGTTCTTGTCATAATACACAGTACTATATATATATATATATATATATATATATATATATATATATATATATATTTATAGTGTATCGAGGCAGCAAATAATATTCTAAACATATACTGTTAAATATACGAGACAATGAATGTCTATTATGTTTAATCATGAGCCGTTCTAAACGTCGGATTATTTATTTTCAATTGAAATTAAAACCAAAATACGACGTTTAGAATGGCTCATGATTAACCATAATAGGCATTCATTCTCTCTTATATTTAACAGTATATGTTTAGAATATATATATATATATATATATATTGAGAGGAAAACTCAACTCATAAATAAACGGTTATAAATCAAGATTTTTTTCAACAAAGTAATTTTACATTCTCTCTATCAGACTGTTAAAAATAGATAAATTCACTCAGAATATTAAAAAACGTTTTTAACAGAGGAAGTGAGGCATATATTATTTAAACCGGAAATAAATTGAGAATAGATACATTAAATTACACATATAACATAATGCACACAAAGGAATACTTACATCAAATCACACATATTTATTTATTTTTCAACAGTCTGATAAAATTACGTTGTTGAAATAAATCTTTTTTTTATGTGTTTAATTTTCCTCTGGAAATTTAATAATGCTCTGAATAATACCCATTGAGCTCTCTATTTTCATCTAAATAATAATTTATATTAATTGGATAAAATCTTTATGGATTATCCTCTCCGTCTTTCGGGTTTGCCATATATATATATATATATATATATATATAGGGAGAGTATATATATATATATATATATATATATATATATATATACCCTTAAAATTTTTGGGATATTCTGCAAATCCATGGGGTAATAAATATTTCGCAGCTAAGCTGTCTCTCTTCAAACACAAATCATACAACAGTTAATGTTTAAAATCATCCAGAAAATAGTCACATACAGACACTTACGCGCCTGATCAATATGATCATAGATATTTTTAACGGCGATCTACAAAAATTCCCCTCGCTCATTTAAAAAACAAAAAAGAAAAAGAAAAATATAGAAAAATTTTAAAAGGAAAAAGAGACAGAAAAGGAAAACAGAAAGTAGAAGAAAGACGAACGACGGCTTAGCTGCGAAATATTTATTACTCATGGATTTTTTAAGATATTTCTCTGTTAAATTTAATAAAAAAATAACATTGAGTTCTACTTCATTTTGTCTCTGTTGGAATTTAACTTAACAAAAATACCAAATATTCTACGTTATATAAAATTACGTGATCGATTGTCGTAACATTTTCTGCAGCGCTAACTCAAATCAAAACAAAATTTTCTGCCAAAATTTCGAACATGTTAAAAGGAATTAAATTTTTTTTCAAAATAAATAAAAATTACTTTGATTTTTCCTCTTAATAATATTTTAAACATTTTTAAGGAAAAAGTTCGTTTTATTAATTTTTGGACCTTTTTCATTCATACTAAAACTGTTTTTTATTTTTTATTTATTTATTTATTTATTTTTTTGTTGTTGTTTTTTTTTTTGCGATTTAATGGAGGTACCTATATCAATTGAATTTCCTGAAATACAGTTACTAGGATGTAACAAAAATTCCACACGCATCATTAAGAGGATTACTTTGTTTCGTAGCGTTTTTGATTCGGGCGCTGATTTTGGTAATATTTTCTATTTCTTGTTCTTTTAGTTCCTGCAAGACGAAGTAACCAGGCTCCAGGGTGAATTAAATCACCTAAAAAAGAACGAGGAGGACATTGGGCTTATTGGAGACAGACTGACGCTGCTTGAGAAACTTGTCTTTGAAAGTAAGCAATCAACTATCGGTGGATCTGAACGAGACCACCACCACCTTTAAATTTGTTGTTGTTTTTTTCTTTTTTTTTTTTTTTTTTTTACTTTTTTCAGCGCAGTCTTATCGATTATTACATAAAGTTTTTCGATTATCAAAATAAAACTGGAAAAATTTTAATATTCAAACAATTTTAGGGGTGGGGGCTCAGTTTCTCATACAACGTTATAGTAAATCGATCCTCCATTTTGGACCTACTCGCGTTGGGTTTGCTTTGTTTATGTTTTTTTTTTTTTTTTTGACGAGTTGTTGTTCTTGTTTTTGTCTTTTTCAAGTTTTCTTCAGTTCTTACGGTGGCATCTTCCTCCAAAAATGGCTTTTTATTCAAAAATGTCACAAAGGATTCAGTTGTTGAATATGCGCAAGCAAAAATAGGTTAATTGCACAGGATCGATTTACTATAAGACTAAGCCGCCTCCCCACCATTAAAATTGTTTAAATATTGACATTTTTCAATTTTTTTTTTCTGTTTGTTTTTTTTGTTTTTGTTTTTTTGTTTTTTGTCAATCGGAAAGTTTAGGGTTTAATCGATAAGATTGCACTGAAAAAAGTAAAAAAAAAATTGATAATTAACAAATTTACAGGTGGTGGTAATGTCGTACCGGCGAGTGGTTCCAAAATGGAGGGTCGATTTACTATAACGTTGTATGAAAAACTGAGCCCCTCCACACTAAAACTGTTTAAATATTGAAATGTTTCCATTTTTTTTTTTTTTTTTTTTTTTTTTTGTCAATCTGAAAGTTTAGGGTGTAATTGATAATATTGCACTGAAAAAAGTAAAAAAAAAAAATTGAAAATTAAAAAAAATTAAAGGTAGTGGTAGTCTCCTTCAGGTCCGCCCAACAATCAAACTCTAACGAAGCAATTATTCTCACTTTCAATATATTTGTCTTAATGTCTTAATGTAAATTACGAACTCTGAGGAATCAATCGTTTTATTTACTTGGTTTAGTTATGCTTCTCTTCTTTCAGATTCGTTGATGTTTTATTTTTCTTTTACATTTTATCCAGAATCAGTGAAACGTTCCGACTTCAAATGCCACCAACTCTTATTTACAAACAGATTCTTCCAGATAAAAACTAATCTTTATCGCATACATTTTTTATTAAGATATTAAAAATAAAATGAAACATCCACTAAGTTATCTTCATAAAGAATCGTGCGTTCCAAATGAATATCAGATTTTAATCGATAGTCACATCGAAAGTGTTCAAATGTTTGTTTCTCCAACAACCAGCCTTTAACCCATTTTAACCCAGTGTCCTCATTTGAGGACAACATAAAAAAAACTGTAAAAATAATGGGTATAAATAATTAAATAAAACCATTATTAAATATAGGTAGTGAGGACATATTATTCATCAATAAAATTACCTTCCAAATATTGCACGGTTGGAAGAAAAATTCTTGTGATTTGTAAATGAATTTAATGTTCTAAAACCTGAGGACACTGGGTTAAAATGGTTTAAGGAAATATTTATTTATCAAAATCAGTCAGTTAAGTGATATACGTGATACACACTTGGACGATCATGTCTCGAGAGAGACATGACTAACTGGGCAGAAGATTATCCCGCCGTAGGTTGCCATTGCTTTATGCGGTAGACTAGTTGCCAGCCAAGACTATAGAACCCAATCTGTCCTGTTATTTGACTCATAGCTAGAGAGGGAAGAGATGTATTATATTATTGAGACTGGTTGTCAGCCAAGGCTATAGAACCCAATCTGTCCTGTTATTTAACTCATAGCTAGAGTTGGAAGAGATATATTATATTATTAAGTAGTAATTAGTTGGAGGTCAGTTTATGACTTCATAACGATATAAAACAGATCCCCCACTTTATGCCCAGTAGAAGCCTTAATCATGTTTTCAACTATTATATTCAGTCAGTCAGTTAAGTGCCGTACGTTATACACACTCAGGGCGATCATGTCTCGAAAGAGACATGATTAACTGGGCAGAAGATTATCCCGCAGTATGTTGCCATTGCTTTCTGCGGTAGACTGGTTGCCAGCCAAGGCTATAGAACCCAATTTGTACTGTTATTTAACCCATAACTGGAAGGAATAGACGGATTTATATCTTTCCCAAGGGTGTTTGCGCGTAAGTGAATGCAACGAATTCAACTGGAATTCGAACTCGGTTCGTCTATTTCTCGTTCCGAGCCGATATCCACTGCACCACAACGCACATCCTGCACCACAACGTACATAAATACAAAGTGCACTAAAGAAGGAAAGGGACATTTATTAATTTCAAGGAAGTACAGAACTCTAATCAATCTCCTAAGTAGAAGGACTCTAATGCACTTGCTATTGGGCTAAGTTATAATTTTTGTTGGAAGATTTTATTTCATTCCAAAGTCTGGAAACTTCATAAAAATGAATGTAATTCGACTTGCGTTGAAGGTCCTCATTTACCGTCATTAATTCGACTTGCGTTGAAGGTCCTCATTTACCGTCATTAATTCGACTTGCGTTGAAGGTCCTCATTTACCGTCATTAATTCGACTTGCGTTGAAGGTTCTCATTTACCGTCATTAATTCGACTTGCGTTGAAGGTCCTCATTTACCGTCATTAATTCCACATGCGTTGAAATAATCGTTCACAATCTTTCATTACTTACACTTCATCCCAAGTCAATGCAGCGAGTCCGAGCTAAGAAACAGGGGAAAATGTGTAGCTTTTATGCAGAGAAACCTTGGCCACGATTTGATAAAAAAACTTGTCTCAGAGTTCAGAGTAACATTGTATTCAGGAAATCGATCACAAATTGAAGGAATGTTTAATTTCGTAATCTCCGGAACATTTCGCAACTTTTTTTTTTTTTTACATTTGTTTACGTTACAATACATTTCAGAGCAGGGATAATTATTATTTTTTTTTAATCCTATCACCCCGAGCAAGGCGGTACCGCCACTGATGTGCAGGGGACTACGTAATAGTGAAAAGATTGGAAAAGAGAAAGCCGGAAACCACATCCTAAACAGGGAACATGGGATGAGCCTCTTAACCTGTTCAATAGACGTGGGTGGAGTGTGAACCGGGCGATAGATAGATCTATCTACTCCAATTGAAAAAAAAAGACAAAGTGAGAAGATTTGAAAAGAGAAAGCCGGAAACCACATCCTAAACAGGGACAATTCGTGGTCCTGGGGCTCAGACTCTTTGGACATTGGCACGAAAGACTAAAAAGCAATAGTTGTTTCCAGTTAAAGCGAAACGCTAGACTGAAAGAAAAATGAATGGATGTAAGTCAAATTTTGATTTCCTGGTATCGATATCAGATAAGTTTTTTTTCGTTGTAAACTGAATTTTGAAGGCTAAATAAGTCCTTTGAGTAAATGGTATCATGGCTGAGACTACAATTATACCTACTTAGAGCCAAACCCGAAGCAAAATTATTATTATTATTATTATTATTAGCAAAATTATTCATATTATCCTATGTTTTAAGCAATAGTCATAGTTTCATGAATTATGCAATCATCATATTAAGAATTGATTGTTTTTTTATTTGAATCATTATTTTAAGTATTCACATTTCTGAAGTTAAAGTTGTTATAAATTATAATTGTTATAAATTGTTATAAATTATAAGGGGAATTTTAAAAGATATTTTTACTAAACAAAAAATATGCCTTGTATGCCATCAAAAACGGTATCTATTCCTTTATTTTAACTTTTGATTTTGTTTGTTCATTTATTGCTTGTTTCCTTGACCCTACCGATAACTGGGCGCAAAATTTAACCTCATTATCCAGATGCATTTGAATTGTATACTGCCAACTCTAATTGTCATCCATTCAACTTAATAATTATATTAATACCAATGAATATAATAATTATCATGCAATAATTTTATTTGCTGAATGTTAACCCTCTAGGGCCATTCGTATCATATTTGATACAGTATTTCCCTATAAGGAAACATTTGGTATTTCCCTATTAGGAAACATTTGGTATTCATTGACTGAGCAGTCAGTACTGCTTTCATTTGAAATTTATAAAATATTTCTCTTAAAAAAATTTTCAGGAAAATATTTCTTTCAAGGCTTGTTTTCATACTGTATCAAGTATGATACGAATGGCCCTAGAGGGTTAAATCCATTATGCACAGATTAGTCATGCATTTAAAAACATGTCTGTTTTATTGAATGTCTGTCAATAACGTTCTGTATATTTTGTTTTGCTTTTTCCTCTTTTTTGGTCAGATATTTAATACACATATTTAAATTATTTATTCAATAATTTTGTATACCTTATTCTGTTTTTCTACCTCGCCATTTGTCTTTTAAACACACACACACACACACTCTCTCTCTCTCTCTCTCTCTTACTCGCTCCACCCTCTCTCTCTCTCTCTCTCTCTCTCTCTCTCTCTCTCTCTTGTATCACCATTTCGACTTTCTCATCCCGACGGAAAAAAAAGCCTTCCTAGCCTACAACTGTGAATGAAATCGTGCTTTTCTTAAGAGTAGTTCTCTACAAACCACACTTAGCCTGAGGGAATTCTTGCTGAGGAGCTTTTTATAATGGGGCGTGTTTCTACAATATGGTTAAGTACACTGATTTTTGCCCATAGCTGAAGAGGTCATGAATTCAGAAATTGTTTACACCTTGAACGGAGATCAATCCAGGCTAGCGAACCTAGTCTGCGTCACTATTTAACTCCTAGCTGGAGAAGATAAAGAGATGGATTCATGCCTTTCGCGGGGGAAGTAGCGTGACTTTAAACTTGAACTTAGATTTCTCAGTTCATTTACTGGCTCTGTTAAATGTTAAATCACGCTCAGCTCGCACACGCACACACGCGCGCGCGCGCGCGCGTGTGTGTGTGTAAGTGGGTAGCTAGTAAGATAGAAAGATAAATAGATTTTGGTCATTATTAAATTAGACCAGTACAGTTGTATTGCGTTGTGGTACAGTGAATATCGGCTCGGAACGAGAAACCGGGGAGCCGAGTTCGAATTCCAGTTGAATCCATCGTATTCACTTACGCACAAATACCCTTGGGAAAGGTATTAATCCGTCTCTTCCTTCCAGTTATGGGTTAAATAGCAGGACAGATTGGGTTCTATAGCCTTGGTCGGCAACCAGTCTACCGCAGAAAGCAATGGCAATCTACTGCGGGATAATCTTCTGCCCAGTCAGTCATGTCTCTTTCGAGACATGGTCGCCCAAGCGTGTATCACGTATAGCACTTAACTGACTGACAGTTGTATTAAAAAGTGTTCAATACATTTATATAGTAGAACATTTGAATAATTTTCATTTAGAAACGAGTTATTTCCGCTTATAACTTATTTTCAATATATATATACTTGTGCCACGTCCCTCTTCCATATTAGATCGACAAGACGGGTGAAATAAATTAAGCTGAAGGTTGAAAGCCTCCGCCTCTATTATGGAATGGAAAATGGAAAAAGTATCATCAACACAGTGATAATAAACTTAGGGCTTGTGCCATTTTTCAAGGAAAAGATTTTCATAAAAATTCCTAAAAATATTAGCTTAAACGAAACCCAAGGGACTGTCCATCGAAACCCTGTCAATCTGGGCATAAATACAATCATTAAAACTGAATTCCACCCACTCAGTAGACAAATACATGAATTCCAAAAATTAACAATCAGGTATATTGGAAAAACTCAGGTGACTCCCATAAAGGGTATCTGTACATATCTGCAAGGAATCGTGAAGAGGTACAAACTATGTCAAAAGTTCCAATAACTTTGTCAGTGGGACATAATTCAGAATCTCTGATTAAATTAGGATGTGGTTTCCGGCTTTCTCTTTTCCAGTCTTTTCACTCTTACGTAGCCCCCTGCACATCAGTGGCGTTACCGCCTTGCTCGGTGTGATATGATTTAAAAAATATCAATACAATGGAGATAATGTTGAATTATCTGACAAAAATCGGAGGGTTATAGAAGGGGTGGCCCGATTTTAATCAAATTTGATACACTCGTAGACAAAGACATAAGAAACGATATTCAGAAGTTTCAAGGTTGAAAAAATCGATAATATATATATATAATAAAGTTTATAGTGGGTTATCCGTTCTAGGGGAGAGTAGTTGTGTGTTGTTGCAGATTAACGGAATTTGGCCTCGTTGTAGATAGCCCACTATAAGTTATAAAAAGGGATTATAAAACACGAAAAGCAAATTGAGTATAGAAACAACATTTTATATATACACATATTAATTAATGCTTTTACAATTAAAGTAATACTTTTAGGATGGGTCCAACGGACGTTAAAAGTTCATGGCAATAAAATGCTGAAAAGAGAATTTGTGCGTATGAATGCGGGATCGTTGTAAATTAGGAATTTCTTTGATGTATCCGCTCCTTTGGTGGGTAAGTAGTTTAGAGACAGCGAAGAAGAAAAGGAGAGGGAAGAGCGGCAAGCATAGTAAATCACTTGACGTGGTCAAGGGAAGTGCGAATTACGCTAGCGTTTTCTCGAGTCTCTGTCTGTCTCTGTCTGTCACTGTCTGTCTCGTGGCGATGCCTTCTGTATCGGCTTTTTATATCATCTTTGTGTATCCTAGCAGATGATTTGGGAATTCACACTCGTATTTGATTCTGGGCTTTCCATTGGCCGATAAATAGAATTCGCGTAGGCTAGCGAACTGGAATTTGATATTTAATTAATTTTTGGCTTTCTGCCGGAACCTCTGCGTGGAGCCGACTGCGCACCGACCAGTTTTTGTCATTTGCTTTCTGGTCCTGAGAGTGCAAACATCCGGTCCCTCGCTTTGCTCGGTATCACCACAAGTTTTCTTTGCATGAAACAAAATAGGCATTAATTTAAACTTCTCGATTTATCCTTCAGATTTATTTTTTACGAAAATCATTGGTAAGATATGTTTTATTGAAATAAGTGTATTTCCTTTCTTTTTTTTTTACTTCGGTTATGTCTAAATGCTTTTTACATTAAAATTCTCAGACAATATTCGTATAAATTCCTATAAATTCCTTACAATCGAAAAAGACGAATTACTTTAAGAACATGATACATTGTTAATATATTCCTTGTTTTCATTAGATGCTTTTCATTTTAAACATGTTTTTTTAAAAAAAATAAATAAATAAAGACTGTTTCGAAAAGTTCTTAACTTTTATTTTCTTCAGGCCTGAAATTATAGTTTTAATTATGGCGAACTAGCAGTATAGCCAGGCGTTGCTCGGGTGTAATGAAAGCTTTAAAACTAATCCATAGTCCTGGAGCTCAGACTCTTTGGACGTCGGCACGAAAGCCTTTTAGCAATAGTTGTTTCCAGTTAAAGCGAAACTGTAGACTGAAAGAAAAATGAATGGATGTAAGTCAAATTTTGATTTCCTGGTATCGATATCAAATAAGTTTCTTTTCGTCGTAAACTGAATTTTGAAGGCTACATAAGTCCTCTGAGTAAATGGTATCATGGCTGAGACTAAGAACTACAATTATACCTACTTAGAGCCAAACCTGAAACAAAAACTAAAATAAAAGGGCTGAAAAAATACAGACATACAGGCAGATAAACATCTTGCCTTTTAAATATATATATTATCGATTTTCTGCACTATTGTAAGAACTGCAACCTTGAAACTTCTCAATATCGTTTCTTATGTCTTTGTCTATGAGTGTATCAAATTTGATTAAAATCGGACCACTCCTCCTATAACCCGATTTTTTCAATAATCGATTTTCGATATTTATCGGGTGTACCTCGACACAAAACCTAGTTAAGAACACTCGTAAATGCTTATAGTACAACTGTGTAAATTTTTAAGAAAATTGGTTCAGCCGTTTCGGAGTCTATAGGTAATGGACACACATACACACACACACACACACACACACACAGACAAAGTTCCATTTATTATATAAGTTTAGATTATCAGAAAACAATACACGCTGAATATTCCGTCAAAGGTAAAAACACAATTAGATATTTTTTTTAATTCGTACCACTAGTTTTTCTTCCCGATGTATTTGTATGTATATATCATTTTCCTTTATCACTACCCCTCTTCTCACAAGTTCAGTATAAGACATAATAGCTAATATTAAAGAGAAGGCACTTTCTCTCCATCCATCTGTGAATATCTTCTTCTTCTTCGTTGACTTAAATGCTCACCATGATACGGTAGCTGAACCGTTGTAAAAGCAATGATGTTGCCAGTATTCAGGTATTATATGTTTCCATTGCCCAAGTTCTTACTCAAATCGTAGGCGTCCTTAGTTGTTTTTCTAGTAAAACCGAGGAACAGGCTTCTCTACTTGATTTATTTCTTACAGCCTCTCTTCGCTCTTGCCAAGCTTCGTAACCCTGCCCTCATGCTCACACTGATCACCCTGGCATAGCAGTTGATATTTTCGTTCCAATCATCTATCCGTTACCAGCATGCTGATTCACGTCGTGATTTTCTACATGGCGACCCATAGACTGAAATCTTCAACCTCCCAATTGAAAATTGCGCTACTGATGTTTCCTCTTGAGTCAAAGCCAGCATATATGCTTTCATCTCTTCTTGGAAAAGACAGGTGAAACCTCAATCTTCACCAATATGCTTGGCTGCTATACAACAGAGGAAACACTATTTTCGGTTATACCTGTGTAACAGTTCTAGTCATAACATGTTGTCTATCTAAACTTATTTACAAATTGAACTTTGTCTCTGTATGTGTGTGTGTGTCCGTTACCTATAGACTCCGAAACGGCTGAAACCATTTTCTTGAAAATTTACACAGTTGTACTATAAGCGTCTGCAAGTGTTCTTAGCTAGGATTTGTGTCGAGGTACCCCCGATAGATATAAAAAATCGGTAATCGAAAAAATCGGGTTATAGAAAGAGTGGTCCGATTTTAATCAAATTTGATACACTCATAGACAAAGACATAAGAAACGATATTGAGAAGTTTCAAGGTTGCAGTTCTTACAATAGTGCAGAAAATCGATAATATATATATATAAGCTTTCATTACACCCGAGCAACGCCGGGCTATACTGCTAGTTTGTAATAAACGTAAACGAGTCTTTTAAATGATGCACTGCATAGCCTCTAATAACATTGGACCTTGTTATTACTGGTAGCTTTGTAATAGTCTTTTTTCCGACTCTTCAAACAATTTCGAAATACTGCCCTCTTGGTAACTGACCATTCTGTGGTAGCTATCAATATTTTGTTCCTATCATCTATTAAACCGTAATATCACTGGTGCCTCCTCAACAGGTGTTTACTCGTGCAACCAGACTGGCAACTGGGTCCCGCCCATTCACAGTTAGGTTTGCCAAATGCAGACGACAATTCTACTCCTGCAGCTTCTTCTCTCGCACTTCCCGCCTGTGGAACTCGCTCCCATATTTTTGCTTTCCTGACGGCTACAACCTCCAGGAATTTAAATGCAATGTCAATACTCATCTACTAACCACTTGACTCTAGCCCTTCCCCCACCCCGTATATTCTTCCCTTTCTCCCCCCCCCCTTGCAACTGTCATCACACCTGCATTTTCATCTTTCTATTGCTTCTTCCTAATTGGTTTGTAATCCTCTTCTCCCTCCTCTAATTAATTTTCTTTCAGTTATGTAGCCCCCCGCACATCAGTGGCTTTTACGCTTTGCCCGGGGTGAAATGATTAAAAAAAAATATATCCGTAATATCTCTTTCTGTTACCAGCATACTGATTATGACTCACTCCGTAATTTTATTTGCGATATCGCAGGGACTGATATCTTCAACCTCACAATTAAAAATTGTGCCACTGAAGTTTCTTCTTGAGTCAAAACCGGCATAGACGCTTTCATCTTTTCTCGAAAATACAAGATAAAGTCCCAATTCACTCCGTGGTTCATACCATAATGCACAACGACCACTACAGCACACAGGAACCACTATTTCCGGCTATACCAGTGTGACAGCTGTCGTCATGACAGATGTCTATACGTTGTTGCCCGTAATAACTGTACTCGAGTCTCCGAAGTATCAAAGTATTTGATTTCCTTTGTGAATGAGTGACCGTATAATTTCAAACAACTTTGGCTCGAATGATTAATGGGGGCTCTGTAATAAGGGGGCTCTGTAATAAGGGGGGCTCTGTAATAAGGGGGCTCTATAATAATGGGGGCTCTGTAATAAGGTATTAAATAAGTGGAAAGTTTTTATCCCCCCTCCCACGCCGGGGTCTTCAATTAATTCGAGGTGTTAACATCCTCTGCACATCAAGCTAAATGTTTTACCCATAAATTCTCATCAAACTCTACTCTTGACTCATTCTTAGAACTGAGTCTGTCTTGAGTGATATGCATATAACCCCCTCAATGGTTTCTGATATCATCTCTAACCTTGATCCACACAAATCATGTAGACTTGATGGTATCTGTTTTGAATTCCATCTGGTCCCCAGCCTTCGTGCTGGGGTCCAAAATGACCAAAATAAGACCGAATAAAACTAGTTTAGACCGGTTTTAAACCTATTCACCGCTTACGCGGTGGATAGGTAATATTTGACCACGACCTGGGCGTACATTCGCATGTTCCCCACATTAAAAAAAGACCTTGTGCCACATCTCTCTCAATTGGGGCAGAGGAATAAATATAATCTGTTATGGATTCCGAGTGAGGAACCACACAAAATAATGAACAACAAAACAGATATTTGAGATAGTGTTATATTTAAATAGGTTACATTAAACGTAAAGATACAAATTGAACGCAGGTTAGTAATCCAAGGAATACGATTAGTAAGGAATATATATATACAAGTCTTTGAAGTGAAGCCGTGCTGGAAATAGTATATTCGTGTAATATTATTCTGGCTGAGTGGAGCTCAGAGCTACTATGACTATTGACGCGGTATTCTCTGTGAAACTTCGGTATCTCTCGGTAACTTACGGACCTCTTACAGTACTCGTACTGTAACTCTACGGATCTGACGTATCTCACTATGGCAGGAGTATATATATATTCAAGTCGAGTCCATTATCATAGAAAAAGGGAAGATCCCACAACAGTATCCCTATAATATTCATTAAAAAGTGTGCACTTGAACTTTCTCCTGTTCTCTTTAAATTGTATAAGAAAGATATCGGTGCCCCCTGCTCTTCTATACTGGCGTCAGAAAGAGCCTGTTATGTTCTAGATAAAAACGGTGAAGCATTGAATATCTCGAAAGCCTTTAACAAGGTTTGGCATACAGGTCTGCTTCATAACCTGAAAAGTTATGGTGTCGTCAGACACATTTATGAGCTGATCCAGTCTTTACTGTCAAATCGTAAAATGAAAGTCATCCTGAACAGCCAGTCGTCTAGACCCTTTCGTATTAACGTGGCTGTTCCCCCGGGGCGTTATCCTTGGTCCTACACTGTTTTTAAATTTCATTAACGATCTCCAGCTTTCAAATTGGCACCTACGCTGACGGCAAAACTATTTACTAAGACTGATCAGTCCAAGATCAATTTTTTTTAATCATTTCACCCTAAGCAAGGCATTCTATTGCCACTATTGCGCAGGGGGTTACATAGGGGAAATTGATGAGAAAGAGGGGTTAATTTTGGAAATCTCAGGAGTAGGGTAACCGACGGATGACAATACCGAGAATTAGGGTGGAGTAGATGGAAAAAAGAACTTCAGAGAATGGATGCGAGTTATTGAGATAGGAAACGTCTATTGACCTTGCATTTAAATGTCTGAAGATTGTAGCTGTCGGGGAAGCAAGTATATGGAAGGGAATTCCACAGGCGGGAAGTGCCTGAAAAGAAGCTGTTAGAGTAGAAATTGCGGTTACATTTTATTGGTTTCACTGTAAAAGGGTGGGACCTAGTTGCTAATCTAGTAGCTCGTGTAAATTCATACCTAGGGAGCACCAGTGATTTAATGGCGGCTGATGTCCAAAACGACCTCAGGACTGGTCGTTCACTGAGGAAAAAGGTGACCTGTCACTTTTAACGCCTCCAAGACTAAACTTCTTTCCATTAATCATCTAAGAGATCCCTTTCTAACTTCCACTAGTATGTCCGATGCTATTCTACGGGAAAGTGACCCGTAACACCTTCTCGCGCTATCGTTCTTAAGTAACATAAAGTGGAAAGACTATATCGAATCAATTGCTAAATCAGCTACTAAAAAATTCGATTCACGTTGTCGTGCTAGACATTTTTTCTTCCCAATATCTACCTTACATATCTATAAATCTACCATTCGTCGATACTTAGAATATTGCTGCCATATATGGTCCGGTGCGCCTACAGTTTACTTTGAGTTGATTGATAAGATCCAAAGAAGAATTAGCAATATTATTGGTCTTAATCTGGCTGTTCGGCTTCAATAACTTACCTACCGCCGTAAGATTGCCTCTATATGTCTTTTTTTTTAAATCGTATCACCCCGAGCAAGGCGTAATGCCACTGATGTGCAGAAGGCTACATAAGTATAAAAAGATTAATTAGAAGAGAATGAAGAGGAAGACGAATCAGTTAGATAGGAGCAAGAGAAGGATGGAAATACAGGTGTGATGACAGTTGCAAAGGTGGAGAGAAAGGAAAGGATATACGGGGTGGTGAAAGAACTAGAGTCAAGTGATTAATAGATGAGTATTGACATTGCATTTAAATTCCTGGAGGTTGTAGCCGTCAGGAAAGCAAGGGTTTGAAAGCGAGTTCCACAGGCGGGAAGTGCGAGAGAAGAAGCTGCAGGAGTAAAATTGTCGTCTGCATTTGATTAATCTAACTGTGAATGGGTGGGACCCAGTTGCCAATCTGGTTGCACGAGTAAACACCTATTGCAGAGGCACCAGTGACTTAAGTTCGTTGGAGCAGAAGCCATGAAAGTATTTATAGAACAGACAAAGGGAAGCCACATCTCGTCGGATACTTTTTTGCTAACTGTTCGGATGAGCTCTGTGCTTTGATACTGAGACTTTGTTTAAATTTAAGCCCA